>OY750769.1:0-20000 GCA_963556745.1 Catoptria pinella | reverse complement strand
TATACGCTTTGTATAAACTGCATAATGCAGTTTTAATAAAGGTTTAATTAGTATTTTATAGGTATGTATTTGTTATGTTATATTTGTTATTTTATATTTATAATATATATATTTATATATAAGTTTCAGTAGGTTTGGATGATTTGAGTTTAGGTTTGATTAAAGTCTTTAAGTGAATTTATTATGTAGGTTATGTATTTTGTGAAAGCTTCTGCAGATGAATTTTTTGTTATTACCTGATTGAGGTTGAAGGGTTCTTTGATATTATTCGAGGCAATGAGGTAGTTATTTCTCTGAGCAGAGAAGCGAGGGCAGTCCTCAATGAGGTGTTTTAGCGATTGCGTAGAAGTAGAATCGCAGGGACAGAGTGAGTTGTCTGTAATGTGAAATCGGTTGAGGTACTCTTTATGATAGCCGTGATTTGTAATGATCTGTGTTATTGCGAATTTAGGTGGTATGATGGAGATGAATTCTTTTAAAATGTCGTAAGTAGGGAAAAGTGTTTTGGTGTAGGAGCAGTTTTCATAGAGATCATGTGCGGCTGTAGTTGAAAGTAGGGAGTTTTCGTATTTTACAAAGGAAATAGGGATTTGTAGGTAGTCAGGTTTTTTGTGTAGGTTGGCGGCGGATTTGGCGGCAAGGTCAGCAGCTTCGTTTCCAGGAAAGCCTGCATGGCCTTTAACCCAGATGAATTTAGTTGTTGTTCCTATGTTTTTTAAGTTTAGTAGGTGTTTTTGTATTTGTGCCGCTATGGGGTGAGTGCAATTAGGGTTTTGTAATTCCATCAGTGATGATTTGCTATCAGATAGTATAGTTGCAAGAGTGGTGTTTTGGGAGAGTAGCCATTTGCAAGCTTGTTCAATGGCTAAAAGTTCAGCTTGAAAAACAGAGCAGCAGTTGTGTAACTTAAGTTTTTTGGTGACAGAAGAGCCGTCAGGTTTATAGGCGACAAAAGCCGCACCAACTTTACCTTCGTGTTTACTGCCATCAGTATAAATTTGTAGGGTCGTTTCGAGATTTAGTTGTTCTAGGTCGTTGGGGTTGCAGGCTTCTGTAAATTCAATTCCAGTTCTTAGAGATGGGTGAAGAAGGGAGTGAGTAGGGGTATTGCTTTCAATGGGGATGTCGGATGGAAGGAATTGGGAAGTGCTTGTGAGTTTGGAGATTTCGGTGTCTGCTATTGCTGCGATTTTATTTGGTAATGGAGTAAGTTGTGCTATGGATATGGCAGCAGAAGTGCTTATTGTTCGGAATCCTTGTATGATTTTAATAGCGACAAGTCTTTGAAATGAGAGTAGACGTTTGTGGACTATTTTGTATTTTAAAGCCTGGGGGTTAGGTTAGGTTAGGTTAGGTTAGGTTAGGTTAGGTTAGGTTAGGTTAGGTTAGGTTAGGTTAGGTTAGGTTAGGTTAGGTTAGGTTAGGTTAGGTTAGGTTAGGTTAGGTTAGGTTAGGTTAGGTTAGGTTAGGTTAGGTTAGGTTAGGTTAGGTTAGGTTAGGTTAGGTTAGGTTAGGTTAGGTTAGGTTAGGTTAGGTTAGGTTAGGTTAGGTTAGGTTAGGTTAGGTTAGGTTAGGTTAGGTTAGGTTAGGTTAGGTTAGGTTAGGTTAGGTTAGGTTAGGTTAGGTTAGGTTAGGTTAGGTTAGGTTAGGTTAGGTTAGGTTAGGTTAGGTTAGGTTAGGTTAGGTTAGGTTAGGTTAGGTTAGGTTAGGTTAGGTTAGGTTAGGTTAGGTTAGGTTAGGTTAGGTTAGGTTAGGTTAGGTTAGGTTAGGTTAGGTTAGGTTAGGTTAGGTTAGGTTAGGTTAGGTTAGGTTAGGTTAGGTTAGGTTAGGTTAGGTTAGGTTAGGTTAGGTTAGGTTAGGTTAGGTTAGGTTAGGTTAGGTTAGGTTAGGTTAGGTTAGGTTAGGTTAGGTTAGGTTAGGTTAGGTTAGGTTAGGTTAGGTTAGGTTAGGTTAGGTTAGGTTAGGTTAGGTTAGGTTAGGTTAGGTTAGGTTAGGTTAGGTTAGGTTAGGTTAGGTTAGGTTAGGTTAGGTTAGGTTAGGTTAGGTTAGGTTAGGTTAGGTTAGGTTAGGTTAGGTTAGGTTAGGTTAGGTTAGGTTAGGTTAGGTTAGGTTAGGTTAGGTTAGGTTAGGTTAGGTTAGGTTAGGTTAGGTTAGGTTAGGTTAGGTTAGGTTAGGTTAGGTTAGGTTAGGTTAGGTTAGGTTAGGTTAGGTTAGGTTAGGTTAGGTTAGGTTAGGTTAGGTTAGGTTAGGTTAGGTTAGGTTAGGTTAGGTTAGGTTAGGTTAGGTTAGGTTAGGTTAGGTTAGGTTAGGTTAGGTTAGGTTAGGTTAGGTTAGGTTAGGTTAGGTTAGGTTAGGTTAGGTTAGGTTAGGTTAGGTTAGGTTAGGTTAGGTTAGGTTAGGTTAGGTTAGGTTAGGTTAGGTTAGGTTAGGTTAGGTTAGGTTAGGTTAGGTTAGGTTAGGTTAGGTTAGGTTAGGTTAGGTTAGGTTAGGTTAGGTTAGGTTAGGTTAGGTTAGGTTAGGTTAGGTTAGGTTAGGTTAGGTTAGGTTAGGTTAGGTTAGGTTAGGTTAGGTTAGGTTAGGTTAGGTTAGGTTAGGTTAGGTTAGGTTAGGTTAGGTTAGGTTAGGTTAGGTTAGGTTAGGTTAGGTTAGGTTAGGTTAGGTTAGGTTAGGTTAGGTTAGGTTAGGTTAGGTTAGGTTAGGTTAGGTTAGGTTAGGTTAGGTTAGGTTAGGTTAGGTTAGGTTAGGTTAGGTTAGGTTAGGTTTTTTTTTTTTTTTTTTTTTTTTTTTTTTTTTTTTTTTTTTTTTTTTTTTTTTTTTTTTTTTTTTTTTTTTTTTTTTTTTTTTTTTTTTCCGCTACTCCCCGGACTCTGGGTCCAGGACTTTATACATCTATTTTCTCATTCATACTATTTCTCGCGTTTGTGCCTCTCGCACTTTTATTCTGCATTCTTTGTCTTTCATTCATCCGTCCACTTTCACACTATAACGGGTGGGGGTGCCCGCCTATTTTAATATCTCTAACTATCTTTCTTATTTATTTATTTATACCACTTTGTGACAGGGTTTTATAAGGAACATACTCAGTGTATTTTATTTTTGTTACAACTATCTGTTTTTACATTTCTATTTTTACACATTTGGTTTTTATTTTTACTTTTAAGTTCTTAGATTTTACACATGTTTTATTCTTATTTCTACTTCTTATATCTTAGCAATTTTTATTTTATTTCTTTACTCATTTTATCAAGTTTCTTATATTTAATACATGTAAACTTTATCTAATCCTTATAATTCTAGACAGTTTTTACTTAGTTGGACATTCTTAAATTTTTACTACATTTTAACCTTAATTCTAAAAACAGTTTTCATCTTATTCTACTACATACGGTGTTAACAATACAGAAGCTAGCTATAATTATTTACCCTATAGTTTTACCTTATTGGACATTCTTAAAGTTTTATTACATTTTAACCTTAATATTCTAAAAACAATTTCTATCTTAATCTACTTTACACGGTGTTAACAATATACAAAACTAGTTATGCTTATTTACCCTATACCTTTAACATATTTATAACATTTTGCCATCTTTGCGCTTTTATGTGTGTAATTTCTATTTTAACCTAAATAATTTGTGTGACGCCTATCTATTTTTAAGTGCTTCTTATTTTAGGGCAGATTTAATATATTCTTAAAATATATATTACTATCCCTATTTCTTAACTGGAGCTTCTAGCGACTTATTATTGTTTTGGCTTTAATTTGGAATGATTAACGTAAAAATTTGTTATGTCGAGTGTTTAATTAGACTGTTCATAATATTTCCAAAATATATGTGTCTAAATTGCGTATGTTTAACAGCCATATGCCATGACTCTAAAGCTTGTCAGCTTTAGAGCCCGGCATGATGCTTGTGTGTGTGTGTGTGTGTGTGTGTGTGCGTGTGTGTGTGTGTGTGTGTTTCATGTGGAGTATGCAGTGGTGGTCCTCGCCAGATAGTCCCACTTTTGCCTGGTTGGGCAGGTGTTGTCAAAGGCGTTGTGGTCTGCCTTGTTAGCCGTTGGTGCACAGTTGCAGCATTCCGGTGGTGACCCTGTGATCATCAGATCACATTTGGCCCGCAAATGTGGCCCCCCGCAATGGCTGCACCTGTCCACCTCATGCGTACAAAACTTTCTGCCGTGCCCGAAACCAAGGCATTTTGAACATTGGATGAGCGGAGACTGGTCCTCCACCCTGACCCTCTGAAGGTCGATGTGGAGGGCACCAGCCTCCGTCATCTTTTGCCAACTAAGTGGGTCCACTTGCAGGACCACGTGTTTCGCGCCTGGGTTTCTTGTGTTCCTTTTATATTTTATTTTCATTCTAATTTCTTCTCTAGTCCTGTTATCGAAGATCCCTGGGTTCTGCCGGAGTGCTGCGTCAACGATCTCTTCGTCGTTCTCCAGCAGCACATCTTTAAGGATAACCAAGGGATCCTTGTTTTGTATGGGCTCCACTTTTAGTTTTTTGTCATTCTGTCCAATTTTATTTATAATCTTGTCTAAGTCCACTTTGTTCCTAACACTAAGTATGACCTTCTGATTTCTGGCCTTCCTAATTTTATCTATCCTGAGGCCCTCGGCCCTGGCGTCAACTGCGGTCCTCACTCGCTGGAGCACCTCCTCCCCCGTCTCCATCAGGTTCGGATCCGATGTAATGACGATCGACTCCAGGGTCGGTGGGTACTTTGGTGGTGAGGGGGCCTTGGCCGCAACGCTGGCATAGGTGGCGGGTGCTGTACTCTGGTTTAGGACACCCTCTACTCTCTCCACCACGTCCTGCAATTTGCGGTCCAGTGCTCCCATGTCAAGGCCCAGGTTTGTTGGTGGTTGTGCCGTGTGGTCTCTTAGGTGTGTTCGCATTTTCTCAACTTTTTGTCCCATATCCTGGAGATCATTCCGGACTGCTCCAGTAACAACACCCAGGTCCGTTATCCCAGTGCCCATTATGTCGCTCAGGTCTTTGTGAGCTTCGCAGATATTCTTATTTACAGTATTGATGGTTTCGTCCATCTTTTCTATTCTGGCTAGCTGTTTCACGCCGTTATATGTAACGTCGCCCAGACTGCTTTCGATCTCCTGTAGCTTATCGATTATGGTCTTTGTCTCCTGGCTGGGTGTTGATGCCAGGGGTGCAGTAGGCTGGGCTGCGTTTTCCACGGCAGTGGCAGTGCTGAACAGGATGCTGTTCTGGTCTTTCAGCCGCTTCCTCAAGTCACTATGGGACTCCGTGACGAGTAGCTTTATCTCTTCCAGTTCAGCTTTAACGGAAGCCATCGAGGCGCTCTCTACTGCTTTGTCGCTTGTGGTGTTGGGTGAAGTTACTGATGCAGCCCGTTTAGTCTCCCCCATCTGCTCAAATCGTTTAGCGAGCTCAAAAAGTGCGAGCATTTGGGCATCCGACAGGTCTTCTAGGTGCTGCTTGATGTCTCTTCTCATGCCAGCGTATTCCCGCACCTTATCCGGTATGCCTTGTATGGCGACCATGCTCTGCGTGAGGATCTCCTCTACTGAGCATTTCGCGAGTTCTTGCCTGATGGTACCCCTCTCGTACTGGCTCCAAAGCTTAACAGTCCTTCGCTTTACATCGCGCCCTTTTAAGAAACTTTGACCCGCGTCCAGGTTGTGGCAGGGGGACGTTTTAGAGCCGGATGGACTGGCTCCTGGCGTGGTACTTGGGCGCTGGCTGGCGGTTGGTCTGCCGACTGGGGTGTGCACCGTGGCCATGATGTGGAGTAAGGCTCACAATAACAATGGGGAGTAGCTACGTCAACTTTTGTAAAAATGTAAAATTGTGTAAATGTCTTAAAACTAGGTGTAAAGTGTGTATATGTGTAAAAATTAAGAAATAATTGTCCCTATTATACTAATTTAGCGCCCAGCGCTGTCTATGGCGAGTCAAAATATGTCAATACAAAAAATTTTTATTAAGTAAAATTTCTCTATGTAGAGCCACCAAGTGTGACTCTACGTCTCTACTCTACAACTATGTTAGAGAAGGTATTAAACTATACCTCTCAGTAAAAATCTAATATTTTTAGGAATTTTTTCCTAAAAGTTATAATAAAATTTATTAAAAAACAAGATGGCCGCCAAGATGGCGGTCCCAACGTCAAAATAAGGGCGCAGTCTGGCTCCTTACACCGAGCCCTTTCACCCGAACCCTCGCACGCCTCTCTACGCCCAATAGTTCCCGAGTATTCGCAGCCGGAAATTCCCGGAAAAACCGGATATAAACCGGATTAAGGCGAATATCTCGGGAAGTATTGGTCGGAATACCCGGGTGTGTGGTATTTTCTGGTTGGTCTCGTCGAGCCCCACACCCCAGTGGGGTTCTTGGAAAATAATTTCCAAGGTCACCCTAGGGTGGAACGACCCCACTAGGATGATAGTGGGACACCGGGGAAACCAATCAGAAAAATCCCTGTCTCTCTAGTCCCAATAGTTTGGGAGATATGGCCACCCAAAGTTTTCCAAAATGGCGTCCAAGATGGCGGACGCCAACTTTGAAGGGCTGTATCTCCGGCGCTATTGGGGCTAGGACCCTAGTGTTTGGGGCTATTGGGAGTGCCCCGGCGAGATCTACCTCGCAAGGGAGGAAAATCAGGGGGTTGGGTGAAGGTGGGAAAAGTGGGGTTTTTGGGGTTGGGAAGGGTAGAGGGGTGCGAGATCTGAGGAAAGTTCTCAAGCACCGATCTGATCGGACGAATAGCTTGGGAGATACAGCGGGTTGAAAATCGGATCCCCTAGGGGGAATGTTGGTACCCCCGAATTTCAAAAATTCGCTGCTCCCAAACTATACGTCGTAGAGGCGCGGGGTTTTCGGTGACGTGATGGGGGGTTGTTGGGCTACCGGATGTACGGGCCCAAATCCGGATACAGACAACCTTAGGAAATCCGGGATTTCACCCCACCAGGCCGAAAGAGGAGGTAAAAATAGCCCCTACTGTGAAAGCCCCACCTCTCTGGGACGCCAAACACAAAAGTTATAAGACTCTAAAGTTTTTTCCGGTTTTGCCCAAAATGGCCGCCGAACCGGAAAAAACGCAAATAAAGGCCTAGCCCACCCGTGCTTGGGCTTACTGGTGATGCCAGGAGTATCTAAAAGCTATGGCGACACAATTAACCCCCTACCTTCTACCCCTAAGGAGTAATCTTAATAAATAACACAAAAAATTCAATAACTCCCAAATTACTCGTCCTAAAAATATGAATGAAGCACCTAAAAATAGAGCTTACACAGTAGTACAACACACAGTTAAAAGCTTAAAAATAACTTAAATAACGGAGGCACAATCGTTGGGGGAAGTTTCCACCCCTAACTTGAAAAATTTATAACTTCCTAACTATATGGCCGAATCAAAAAATTTAAAAAGGTTTATAAAGGTCTTAATAAGTACTATTTTTCAAAATTTTAAAACTATTTAACGTCATACAAAAAACTTTTCAAATAAAAATTTTAAATTTTTACAATTTTCAAAATTCAATAACTTAGCTGCTATTCTTCCGTTTGCAGAGTTCAACACGTCGGATGAAACGCCTCGTTGCGCCGCGTCCGATGATGCTTTCCAAACCACCCGGCCACCCCGGGAAGACTGACCACGTGGTTGGAGGTTATGAAGTAAAATACCGATTTCTCCGGAGATATTGCCCGGAAAAATCGGCAAGAGGCACCACTGGATAGGGGGCGCTTAGGCGCACACGGCAGCAACTCCAAACCCCACGCGTCTCGCAAACTGCGGACGCTATGGGCGAAAAACTGCCGATATTTTGGCACTTTTTCGTATAACTTTCACAATTTCACTTATAACTTTCACTGCACTGAAGCGATTTTCACGAGGAAAACACCACTGTGTAGGCCGCGTCAGCGCGCAACTTTTCGTGTATCGCACTTGACTGTGCGCTCTGGATTTCCCACTTTTTTCAATTTTTTAAGTACGGAGCCACGTGTTTTCGTGGCGTTCACGACGGCGGTCGGAGCCAGAATGGTTAGGTTAGGTTAGGTTAGGTTAGGTTAGGTTAGGTTAGGTTAGGTTAGGTTAGGTTAGGTTAGGTTAGGTTAGGTTAGGTTAGGTTAGGTTAGGTTAGGTTAGGTTAGGTTAGGTTAGGTTAGGTTAGGTTAGGTTAGGTTAGGTTAGGTTAGGTTAGGTTAGGTTAGGTTAGGTTAGGTTAGGTTAGGTTAGGTTAGGTTAGGTTAGGTTAGGTTAGGTTAGGTTAGGTTAGGTTAGGTTAGGTTAGGTTAGGTTAGGTTAGGTTAGGTTAGGTTAGGTTAGGTTAGGTTAGGTTAGGTTAGGTTAGGTTAGGTTAGGTTAGGTTAGGTTAGGTTAGGTTAGGTTAGGTTAGGTTAGGTTAGGTTAGGTTAGGTTAGGTTAGGTTAGGTTAGGTTAGGTTAGGTTAGGTTAGGTTAGGTTAGGTTAGGTTAGGTTAGGTTAGGTTAGGTTAGGTTAGGTTAGGTTAGGTTAGGTTAGGTTAGGTTAGGTTAGGTTAGGTTAGGTTAGGTTAGGTTAGGTTAGGTTAGGTTAGGTTAGGTTAGGTTAGGTTAGGTTAGGTTAGGTTAGGTTAGGTTAGGTTAGGTTAGGTTAGGTTAGGTTAGGTTAGGTTAGGTTAGGTTAGGTTAGGTTAGGTTAGGTTAGGTTAGGTTAGGTTAGGTTAGGTTAGGTTAGGTTAGGTTAGGTTAGGTTAGGTTAGGTTAGGTTAGGTTAGGTTAGGTTAGGTTAGGTTAGGTTAGGTTAGGTTAGGTTAGGTTAGGTTAGGTTAGGTTAGGTTAGGTTAGGTTAGGTTAGGTTAGGTTAGGTTAGGTTAGGTTAGGTTAGGTTAGGTTAGGTTAGGTTAGGTTAGGTTAGGTTAGGTTAGGTTAGGTTAGGTTAGGTTAGGTTAGGTTAGGTTAGGTTAGGTTAGGTTAGGTTAGGTTAGGTTAGGTTAGGTTAGGTTAGGTTAGGTTAGGTTAGGTTAGGTTAGGTTAGGTTAGGTTAGGTTAGGTTAGGTTAGGTTAGGTTAGGTTAGGTTAGGTTAGGTTAGGTTAGGTTAGGTTAGGTTAGGTTAGGTTAGGTTAGGTTAGGTTAGGTTAGGTTAGGTTAGGTTAGGTTAGGTTAGGTTAGGTTAGGTTAGGTTAGGTTAGGTTAGGTTAGGTTAGGTTAGGTTAGGTTAGGTTAGGTTAGGTTAGGTTAGGTTAGGTTAGGTTAGGTTAGGTTAGGTTAGGTTAGGTTAGGTTAGGTTAGGTTAGGTTAGGTTAGGTTAGGTTAGGTTAGGTTAGGTTAGGTTAGGTTAGGTTAGGTTAGGTTAGGTTAGGTTAGGTTAGGTTAGGTTAGGTTAGGTTAGGTTAGGTTAGGTTAGGTTAGGTTAGGTTAGGTTAGGTTAGGTTAGGTTAGGTTAGGTTAGGTTAGGTTAGGTTAGGTTAGGTTAGGTTAGGTTAGGTTAGGTTAGGTTAGGTTAGGTTAGGTTAGGTTAGGTTAGGTTAGGTTAGGTTAGGTTAGGTTAGGTTAGGTTAGGTTAGGTTAGGTTAGGTTAGGTTAGGTTAGGTTAGGTTAGGTTAGGTTAGGTTAGGTTAGGTTAGGTTAGGTTAGGTTAGGTTAGGTTAGGTTAGGTTAGGTTAGGTTAGGTTAGGTTAGGTTAGGTTAGGTTAGGTTAGGTTAGGTTAGGTTAGGTTAGGTTAGGTTAGGTTAGGTTAGGTTAGGTTAGGTTAGGTTAGGTTAGGTTAGGTTAGGTTAGGTTAGGTTAGGTTAGGTTAGGTTAGGTTAGGTTAGGTTAGGTTAGGTTAGGTTAGGTTAGGTTAGGTTAGGTTAGGTTAGGTTAGGTTAGGTTAGGTTAGGTTAGGTTAGGTTAGGTTAGGTTAGGTTAGGTTAGGTTAGGTTAGGTTAGGTTAGGTTAGGTTAGGTTAGGTTAGGTTAGGTTAGGTTAGGTTAGGTTAGGTTAGGTTAGGTTAGGTTAGGTTAGGTTAGGTTAGGTTAGGTTAGGTTAGGTTAGGTTAGGTTAGGTTAGGTTAGGTTAGGTTAGGTTAGGTTAGGTTAGGTTAGGTTAGGTTAGGTTAGGTTAGGTTAGGTTAGGTTAGGTTAGGTTAGGTTAGGTTAGGTTAGGTTAGGTTAGGTTAGGTTAGGTTAGGTTAGGTTAGGTTAGGTTAGGTTAGGTTAGGTTAGGTTAGGTTAGGTTAGGTTAGGTTAGGTTAGGTTAGGTTAGGTTAGGTTAGGTTAGGTTAGGTTAGGTTAGGTTAGGTTAGGTTAGGTTAGGTTAGGTTAGGTTAGGTTAG
Organism: Catoptria pinella; assembly: GCA_963556745.1. Taxonomy (NCBI): domain Eukaryota; kingdom Metazoa; phylum Arthropoda; class Insecta; order Lepidoptera; family Crambidae; genus Catoptria; species Catoptria pinella. Next base: position 9,715 of record OY750769.1, on the reverse strand, counting down.
GTTAGGTTAGGTTAGGTTAGGTTAGGTTAGGTTAGGTTAGGTTAGGTTAGGTTAGGTTAGGTTAGGTTAGGTTAGGTTAGGTTAGGTTAGGTTAGGTTAGGTTAGGTTAGGTTAGGTTAGGTTAGGTTAGGTTAGGTTAGGTTAGGTTAGGTTAGGTTAGGTTAGGTTAGGTTAGGTTAGGTTAGGTTAGGTTAGGTTAGGTTAGGTTAGGTTAGGTTAGGTTAGGTTAGGTTAGGTTAGGTTAGGTTAGGTTAGGTTAGGTTAGGTTAGGTTAGGTTAGGTTAGGTTAGGTTAGGTTAGGTTAGGTTAGGTTAGGTTAGGTTAGGTTAGGTTAGGTTAGGTTAGGTTAGGTTAGGTTAGGTTAGGTTAGGTTAGGTTAGGTTAGGTTAGGTTAGGTTAGGTTAGGTTAGGTTAGGTTAGGTTAGGTTAGGTTAGGTTAGGTTAGGTTAGGTTAGGTTAGGTTAGGTTAGGTTAGGTTAGGTTAGGTTAGGTTAGGTTAGGTTAGGTTAGGTTAGGTTAGGTTAGGTTAGGTTAGGTTAGGTTAGGTTAGGTTAGGTTAGGTTAGGTTAGGTTAGGTTAGGTTAGGTTAGGTTAGGTTAGGTTAGGTTAGGTTAGGTTAGGTTAGGTTAGGTTAGGTTAGGTTAGGTTAGGTTAGGTTAGGTTAGGTTAGGTTAGGTTAGGTTAGGTTAGGTTAGGTTAGGTTAGGTTAGGTTAGGTTAGGTTAGGTTAGGTTAGGTTAGGTTAGGTTAGGTTAGGTTAGGTTAGGTTAGGTTAGGTTAGGTTAGGTTAGGTTAGGTTAGGTTAGGTTAGGTTAGGTTAGGTTAGGTTAGGTTAGGTTAGGTTAGGTTAGGTTAGGTTAGGTTAGGTTAGGTTAGGTTAGGTTAGGTTAGGTTAGGTTAGGTTAGGTTAGGTTAGGTTAGGTTAGGTTAGGTTAGGTTAGGTTAGGTTAGGTTAGGTTAGGTTAGGTTAGGTTAGGTTAGGTTAGGTTAGGTTAGGTTAGGTTAGGTTAGGTTAGGTTAGGTTAGGTTAGGTTAGGTTAGGTTAGGTTAGGTTAGGTTAGGTTAGGTTAGGTTAGGTTAGGTTAGGTTAGGTTAGGTTAGGTTAGGTTAGGTTAGGTTAGGTTAGGTTAGGTTAGGTTAGGTTAGGTTAGGTTAGGTTAGGTTAGGTTAGGTTAGGTTAGGTTAGGTTAGGTTAGGTTAGGTTAGGTTAGGTTAGGTTAGGTTAGGTTAGGTTAGGTTAGGTTAGGTTAGGTTAGGTTAGGTTAGGTTAGGTTAGGTTAGGTTAGGTTAGGTTAGGTTAGGTTAGGTTAGGTTAGGTTAGGTTAGGTTAGGTTAGGTTAGGTTAGGTTAGGTTAGGTTAGGTTAGGTTAGGTTAGGTTAGGTTAGGTTAGGTTAGGTTAGGTTAGGTTAGGTTAGGTTAGGTTAGGTTAGGTTAGGTTAGGTTAGGTTAGGTTAGGTTAGGTTAGGTTAGGTTAGGTTAGGTTAGGTTAGGTTAGGTTAGGTTAGGTTAGGTTAGGTTAGGTTAGGTTAGGTTAGGTTAGGTTAGGTTAGGTTAGGTTAGGTTAGGTTAGGTTAGGTTAGGTTAGGTTAGGTTAGGTTAGGTTAGGTTAGGTTAGGTTAGGTTAGGTTAGGTTAGGTTAGGTTAGGTTAGGTTAGGTTAGGTTAGGTTAGGTTAGGTTAGGTTAGGTTAGGTTAGGTTAGGTTAGGTTAGGTTAGGTTAGGTTAGGTTAGGTTAGGTTAGGTTAGGTTAGGTTAGGTTAGGTTAGGTTAGGTTAGGTTAGGTTAGGTTAGGTTAGGTTAGGTTAGGTTAGGTTAGGTTAGGTTAGGTTAGGTTAGGTTAGGTTAGGTTAGGTTAGGTTAGGTTAGGTTAGGTTAGGTTAGGTTAGGTTAGGTTAGGTTAGGTTAGGTTAGGTTAGGTTAGGTTAGGTTAGGTTAGGTTAGGTTAGGTTAGGTTAGGTTAGGTTAGGTTAGGTTAGGTTAGGTTAGGTTAGGTTAGGTTAGGTTAGGTTAGGTTAGGTTAGGTTAGGTTAGGTTAGGTTAGGTTAGGTTAGGTTAGGTTAGGTTAGGTTAGGTTAGGTTAGGTTAGGTTAGGTTAGGTTAGGTTAGGTTAGGTTAGGTTAGGTTAGGTTAGGTTAGGTTAGGTTAGGTTAGGTTAGGTTAGGTTAGGTTAGGTTAGGTTAGGTTAGGTTAGGTTAGGTTAGGTTAGGTTAGGTTAGGTTAGGTTAGGTTAGGTTAGGTTAGGTTAGGTTAGGTTAGGTTAGGTTAGGTTAGGTTAGGTTAGGTTAGGTTAGGTTAGGTTAGGTTAGGTTAGGTTAGGTTAGGTTAGGTTAGGTTAGGTTAGGTTAGGTTAGGTTAGGTTAGGTTAGGTTAGGTTAGGTTAGGTTAGGTTAGGTTAGGTTAGGTTAGGTTAGGTTAGGTTAGGTTAGGTTAGGTTAGGTTAGGTTAGGTTAGGTTAGGTTAGGTTAGGTTAGGTTAGGTTAGGTTAGGTTAGGTTAGGTTAGGTTAGGTTAGGTTAGGTTAGGTTAGGTTAGGTTAGGTTAGGTTAGGTTAGGTTAGGTTAGGTTAGGTTAGGTTAGGTTAGGTTAGGTTAGGTTAGGTTAGGTTAGGTTAGGTTAGGTTAGGTTAGGTTAGGTTAGGTTAGGTTAGGTTAGGTTAGGTTAGGTTAGGTTAGGTTAGGTTAGGTTAGGTTAGGTTAGGTTAGGTTAGGTTAGGTTAGGTTAGGTTAGGTTAGGTTAGGTTAGGTTAGGTTAGGTTAGGTTAGGTTAGGTTAGGTTAGGTTAGGTTAGGTTAGGTTAGGATAGGTTAGGTTAGGTTAGGTTAGGTTAGGTTAGGTTAGGTTAGGTTAGGTTAGGTTAGGTTAGGTTAGGTTAGGTTAGGTTAGGTTAGGTTAGGTTAGGTTAGGTTAGGTTAGGTTAGGTTAGGTTAGGTTAGGTTAGGTTAGGTTAGGTTAGGTTAGGTTAGGTTAGGTTAGGTTAGGTTAGGTTAGGTTAGGTTAGGTTAGGTTAGGTTAGGTTAGGTTAGGTTAGGTTAGGTTAGGTTAGGTTAGGTTAGGTTAGGTTAGGTTAGGTTAGGTTAGGTTAGGTTAGGTTAGGTTAGGTTAGGTTAGGTTAGGTTAGGTTAGGTTAGGTTAGGTTAGGTTAGGTTAGGTTAGGTTAGGTTAGGTTAGGTTAGGTTAGGTTAGGTTAGGTTAGGTTAGGTTAGGTTAGGTTAGGTTAGGTTAGGTTAGGTTAGGTTAGGTTAGGTTAGGTTAGGTTAGGTTAGGTTAGGTTAGGTTAGGTTAGGTTAGGTTAGGTTAGGTTAGGTTAGGTTAGGTTAGGTTAGGTTAGGTTAGGTTAGGTTAGGTTAGGTTAGGTTAGGTTAGGTTAGGTTAGGTTAGGTTAGGTTAGGTTAGGTTAGGTTAGGTTAGGTTAGGTTAGGTTAGGTTAGGTTAGGTTAGGTTAGGTTAGGTTAGGTTAGGTTAGGTTAGGTTAGGTTAGGTTAGGTTAGGTTAGGTTAGGTTAGGTTAGGTTAGGTTAGGTTAGGTTAGGTTAGGTTAGGTTAGGTTAGGTTAGGTTAGGTTAGGTTAGGTTAGGTTAGGTTAGGTTAGGTTAGGTTAGGTTAGGTTAGGTTAGGTTAGGTTAGGTTAGGTTAGGTTAGGTTAGGTTAGGTTAGGTTAGGTTAGGTTAGGTTAGGTTAGGTTAGGTTAGGTTAGGTTAGGTTAGGTTAGGTTAGGTTAGGTTAGGTTAGGTTAGGTTAGGTTAGGTTAGGTTAGGTTAGGTTAGGTTAGGTTAGGTTAGGTTAGGTTAGGTTAGGTTAGGTTAGGTTAGGTTAGGTTAGGTTAGGTTAGGTTAGGTTAGGTTAGGTTAGGTTAGGTTAGGTTAGGTTAGGTTAGGTTAGGTTAGGTTAGGTTAGGTTAGGTTAGGTTAGGTTAGGTTAGGTTAGGTTAGGTTAGGTTAGGTTAGGTTAGGTTAGGTTAGGTTAGGTTAGGTTAGGTTAGGTTAGGTTAGGTTAGGTTAGGTTAGGTTAGGTTAGGTTAGGTTAGGTTAGGTTAGGTTAGGTTAGGTTAGGTTAGGTTAGGTTAGGTTAGGTTAGGTTAGGTTAGGTTAGGTTAGGTTAGGTTAGGTTAGGTTAGGTTAGGTTAGGTTAGGTTAGGTTAGGTTAGGTTAGGTTAGGTTAGGTTAGGTTAGGTTAGGTTAGGTTAGGTTAGGTTAGGTTAGGTTAGGTTAGGTTAGGTTAGGTTAGGTTAGGTTAGGTTAGGTTAGGTTAGGTTAGGTTAGGTTAGGTTAGGTTAGGTTAGGTTAGGTTAGGTTAGGTTAGGTTAGGTTAGGTTAGGTTAGGTTAGGTTAGGTTAGGTTAGGTTAGGTTAGGTTAGGTTAGGTTAGGTTAGGTTAGGTTAGGTTAGGTTAGGTTAGGTTAGGTTAGGTTAGGTTAGGTTAGGTTAGGTTAGGTTAGGTTAGGTTAGGTTAGGTTAGGTTAGGTTAGGTTAGGTTAGGTTAGGTTAGGTTAGGTTAGGTTAGGTTAGGTTAGGTTAGGTTAGGTTAGGTTAGGTTAGGTTAGGTTAGGTTAGGTTAGGTTAGGTTAGGTTAGGTTAGGTTAGGTTAGGTTAGGTTAGGTTAGGTTAGGTTAGGTTAGGTTAGGTTAGGTTAGGTTAGGTTAGGTTAGGTTAGGTTAGGTTAGGTTAGGTTAGGTTAGGTTAGGTTAGGTTAGGTTAGGTTAGGTTAGGTTAGGTTAGGTTAGGTTAGGTTAGGTTAGGTTAGGTTAGGTTAGGTTAGGTTAGGTTAGGTTAGGTTAGGTTAGGTTAGGTTAGGTTAGGTTAGGTTAGGTTAGGTTAGGTTAGGTTAGGTTAGGTTAGGTTAGGTTAGGTTAGGTTAGGTTAGGTTAGGTTAGGTTAGGTTAGGTTAGGTTAGGTTAGGTTAGGTTAGGTTAGGTTAGGTTAGGTTAGGTTAGGTTAGGTTAGGTTAGGTTAGGTTAGGTTAGGTTAGGTTAGGTTAGGTTAGGTTAGGTTAGGTTAGGTTAGGTTAGGTTAGGTTAGGTTAGGTTAGGTTAGGTTAGGTTAGGTTAGGTTAGGTTAGGTTAGGTTAGGTTAGGTTAGGTTAGGTTAGGTTAGGTTAGGTTAGGTTAGGTTAGGTTAGGTTAGGTTAGGTTAGGTTAGGTTAGGTTAGGTTAGGTTAGGTTAGGTTAGGTTAGGTTAGGTTAGGTTAGGTTAGGTTAGGTTAGGTTAGGTTAGGTTAGGTTAGGTTAGGTTAGGTTAGGTTAGGTTAGGTTAGGTTAGGTTAGGTTAGGTTAGGTTAGGTTAGGTTAGGTTAGGTTAGGTTAGGTTAGGTTAGGTTAGGTTAGGTTAGGTTAGGTTAGGTTAGGTTAGGTTAGGTTAGGTTAGGTTAGGTTAGGTTAGGTTAGGTTAGGTTAGGTTAGGTTAGGTTAGGTTAGGTTAGGTTAGGTTAGGTTAGGTTAGGTTAGGTTAGGTTAGGTTAGGTTAGGTTAGGTTAGGTTAGGTTAGGTTAGGTTAGGTTAGGTTAGGTTAGGTTAGGTTAGGTTAGGTTAGGTTAGGTTAGGTTAGGTTAGGTTAGGTTAGGTTAGGTTAGGTTAGGTTAGGTTAGGTTAGGTTAGGTTAGGTTAGGTTAGGTTAGGTTAGGTTAGGTTAGGTTAGGTTAGGTTAGGTTAGGTTAGGTTAGGTTAGGTTAGGTTAGGTTAGGTTAGGTTAGGTTAGGTTAGGTTAGGTTAGGTTAGGTTAGGTTAGGTTAGGTTAGGTTAGGTTAGGTTAGGTTAGGTTAGGTTAGGTTAGGTTAGGTTAGGTTAGGTTAGGTTAGGTTAGGTTAGGTTAGGTTAGGTTAGGTTAGGTTAGGTTAGGTTAGGTTAGGTTAGGTTAGGTTAGGTTAGGTTAGGTTAGGTTAGGTTAGGTTAGGTTAGGTTAGGTTAGGTTAGGTTAGGTTAGGTTAGGTTAGGTTAGGTTAGGTTAGGTTAGGTTAGGTTAGGTTAGGTTAGGTTAGGTTAGGTTAGGTTAGGTTAGGTTAGGTTAGGTTAGGTTAGGTTAGGTTAGGTTAGGTTAGGTTAGGTTAGGTTAGGTTAGGTTAGGTTAGGTTAGGTTAGGTTAGGTTAGGTTAGGTTAGGTTAGGTTAGGTTAGGTTAGGTTAGGTTAGGTTAGGTTAGGTTAGGTTAGGTTAGGTTAGGTTAGGTTAGGTTAGGTTAGGTTAGGTTAGGTTAGGTTAGGTTAGGTTAGGTTAGGTTAGGTTAGGTTAGGTTAGGTTAGGTTAGGTTAGGTTAGGTTAGGTTAGGTTAGGTTAGGTTAGGTTAGGTTAGGTTAGGTTAGGTTAGGTTAGGTTAGGTTAGGTTAGGTTAGGTTAGGTTAGGTTAGGTTAGGTTAGGTTAGGTTAGGTTAGGTTAGGTTAGGTTAGGTTAGGTTAGGTTAGGTTAGGTTAGGTTAGGTTAGGTTAGGTTAGGTTAGGTTAGGTTAGGTTAGGTTAGGTTAGGTTAGGTTAGGTTAGGTTAGGTTAGGTTAGGTTAGGTTAGGTTAGGTTAGGTTAGGTTAGGTTAGGTTAGGTTAGGTTAGGTTAGGTTAGGTTAGGTTAGGTTAGGTTAGGTTAGGTTAGGTTAGGTTAGGTTAGGTTAGGTTAGGTTAGGTTAGGTTAGGTTAGGTTAGGTTAGGTTAGGTTAGGTTAGGTTAGGTTAGGTTAGGTTAGGTTAGGTTAGGTTAGGTTAGGTTAGGTTAGGTTAGGTTAGGTTAGGTTAGGTTAGGTTAGGTTAGGTTAGGTTAGGTTAGGTTAGGTTAGGTTAGGTTAGGTTAGGTTAGGTTAGGTTAGGTTAGGTTAGGTTAGGTTAGGTTAGGTTAGGTTAGGTTAGGTTAGGTTAGGTTAGGTTAGGTTAGGTTAGGTTAGGTTAGGTTAGGTTAGGTTAGGTTAGGTTAGGTTAGGTTAGGTTAGGTTAGGTTAGGTTAGGTTAGGTTAGGTTAGGTTAGGTTAGGTTAGGTTAGGTTAGGTTAGGTTAGGTTAGGTTAGGTTAGGTTAGGTTAGGTTAGGTTAGGTTAGGTTAGGTTAGGTTAGGTTAGGTTAGGTTAGGTTAGGTTAGGTTAGGTTAGGTTAGGTTAGGTTAGGTTAGGTTAGGTTAGGTTAGGTTAGGTTAGGTTAGGTTAGGTTAGGTTAGGTTAGGTTAGGTTAGGTTAGGTTAGGTTAGGTTAGGTTAGGTTAGGTTAGGTTAGGTTAGGTTAGGTTAGGTTAGGTTAGGTTAGGTTAGGTTAGGTTAGGTTAGGTTAGGTTAGGTTAGGTTAGGTTAGGTTAGGTTAGGTTAGGTTAGGTTAGGTTAGGTTAGGTTAGGTTAGGTTAGGTTAGGTTAGGTTAGGTTAGGTTAGGTTAGGTTAGGTTAGGTTAGGTTAGGTTAGGTTAGGTTAGGTTAGGTTAGGTTAGGTTAGGTTAGGTTAGGTTAGGTTAGGTTAGGTTAGGTTAGGTTAGGTTAGGTTAGGTTAGGTTAGGTTAGGTTAGGTTAGGTTAGGTTAGGTTAGGTTAGGTTAGGTTAGGTTAGGTTAGGTTAGGTTAGGTTAGGTTAGGTTAGGTTAGGTTAGGTTAGGTTAGGTTAGGTTAGGTTAGGTTAGGTTAGGTTAGGTTAGGTTAGGTTAGGTTAGGTTAGGTTAGGTTAGGTTAGGTTAGGTTAGGTTAGGTTAGGTTAGGTTAGGTTAGGTTAGGTTAGGTTAGGTTAGGTTAGGTTAGGTTAGGTTAGGTTAGGTTAGGTTAGGTTAGGTTAGGTTAGGTTAGGTTAGGTTAGGTTAGGTTAGGTTAGGTTAGGTTAGGTTAGGTTAGGTTAGGTTAGGTTAGGTTAGGTTAGGTTAGGTTAGGTTAGGTTAGGTTAGGTTAGGTTAGGTTAGGTTAGGTTAGGTTAGGTTAGGTTAGGTTAGGTTAGGTTAGGTTAGGTTAGGTTAGGTTAGGTTAGGTTAGGTTAGGTTAGGTTAGGTTAGGTTAGGTTAGGTTAGGTTAGGTTAGGTTAGGTTAGGTTAGGTTAGGTTAGGTTAGGTTAGGTTAGGTTAGGTTAGGTTAGGTTAGGTTAGGTTAGGTTAGGTTAGGTTAGGTTAGGTTAGGTTAGGTTAGGTTAGGTTAGGTTAGGTTAGGTTAGGTTAGGTTAGGTTAGGTTAGGTTAGGTTAGGTTAGGTTAGGTTAGGTTAGGTTAGGTTAGGTTAGGTTAGGTTAGGTTAGGTTAGGTTAGGTTAGGTTAGGTTAGGTTAGGTTAGGTTAGGTTAGGTTAGGTTAGGTTAGGTTAGGTTAGGTTAGGTTAGGTTAGGTTAGGTTAGGTTAGGTTAGGTTAGGTTAGGTTAGGTTAGGTTAGGTTAGGTTAGGTTAGGTTAGGTTAGGTTAGGTTAGGTTAGGTTAGGTTAGGTTAGGTTAGGTTAGGTTAGGTTAGGTTAGGTTAGGTTAGGTTAGGTTAGGTTAGGTTAGGTTAGGTTAGGTTAGGTTAGGTTAGGTTAGGTTAGGTTAGGTTAGGTTAGGTTAGGTTAGGTTAGGTTAGGTTAGGTTAGGTTAGGTTAGGTTAGGTTAGGTTAGGTTAGGTTAGGTTAGGTTAGGTTAGGTTAGGTTAGGTTAGGTTAGGTTAGGTTAGGTTAGGTTAGGTTAGGTTAGGTTAGGTTAGGTTAGGTTAGGTTAGGTTAGGTTAGGTTAGGTTAGGTTAGGTTAGGTTAGGTTAGGTTAGGTTAGGTTAGGTTAGGTTAGGTTAGGTTAGGTTAGGTTAGGTTAGGTTAGGTTAGGTTAGGTTAGGTTAGGTTAGGTTAGGTTAGGTTAGGTTAGGTTAGGTTAGGTTAGGTTAGGTTAGGTTAGGTTAGGTTAGGTTAGGTTAGGTTAGGTTAGGTTAGGTTAGGTTAGGTTAGGTTAGGTTAGGTTAGGTTAGGTTAGGTTAGGTTAGGTTAGGTTAGGTTAGGTTAGGTTAGGTTAGGTTAGGTTAGGTTAGGTTAGGTTAGGTTAGGTTAGGTTAGGTTAGGTTAGGTTAGGTTAGGTTAGGTTAGGTTAGGTTAGGTTAGGTTAGGTTAGGTTAGGTTAGGTTAGGTTAGGTTAGGTTAGGTTAGGTTAGGTTAGGTTAGGTTAGGTTAGGTTAGGTTAGGTTAGGTTAGGTTAGGTTAGGTTAGGTTAGGTTAGGTTAGGTTAGGTTAGGTTAGGTTAGGTTAGGTTAGGTTAGGTTAGGTTAGGTTAGGTTAGGTTAGGTTAGGTTAGGTTAGGTTAGGTTAGGTTAGGTTAGGTTAGGTTAGGTTAGGTTAGGTTAGGTTAGGTTAGGTTAGGTTAGGTTAGGTTAGGTTAGGTTAGGTTAGGTTAGGTTAGGTTAGGTTAGGTTAGGTTAGGTTAGGTTAGGTTAGGTTAGGTTAGGTTAGGTTAGGTTAGGTTAGGTTAGGTTAGGTTAGGTTAGGTTAGGTTAGGTTAGGTTAGGTTAGGTTAGGTTAGGTTAGGTTAGGTTAGGTTAGGTTAGGTTAGGTTAGGTTAGGTTAGGTTAGGTTACGGTTAGGTTAGGTTAGGTTAGGTTAGGTTAGGTTAGGTTAGGTTAGGTTAGGTTAGGTTAGGTTAGGTTAGGTTAGGTTAGGTTAGGTTAGGTTAGGTTAGGTTAGGTTAGGTTAGGTTAGGTTAGGTTAGGTTAGGTTAGGTTAGGTTAGGTTAGGTTAGGTTAGGTTAGGTTAGGTTAGGTTAGGTTAGGTTAGGTTAGGTTAGGTTAGGTTAGGTTAGGTTAGGTTAGGTTAGGTTAGGTTAGGTTAGGTTAGGGTGGGAGGTAGGTTAGGT
>OY750768.1:13930199-13963204 GCA_963556745.1 Catoptria pinella | reverse complement strand
CTAACCTAACCTAACCTAACCTAACCTAACCTAACCTAACCTAACCTAACCTAACCTAACCTAACCTAACCTAACCTAACCTAACCTAACCTAACCTAACCTAACCTAACCTAACCTAACCTAACCTAACCTAACCTAACCTAACCTAACCTAACCTAACCTAACCTAACCTAACCTAACGCTAACCTAACCTAACCTAACCTAACCTAACCTAACCTAACCTAACCTAACCTAACCTAACCTAACCTAACCTAACCTAACCTAACCTAACCTAACCTAACCTAACCTAACCTAACCTAACCTAACCTAACCTAACCTAACCTAACCTAACCTAACCTAACCTAACCTAACCTAACCTAACCTAACCTAACCTAACCTAACCTAACCTAACCTAACCTAACCTAACCTAACCTAACCTAACCTAACCTAACCTAACCTAACCTAACCTAACCTAACCTAACCTAACCTAACCTAACCTAACCTAACCTAACCTAACCTAACCTAACCTAACCTAACCTAACCTAACCTAACCTAACCTAACCTAACCTAACCTAACCTAACCTAACCTAACCTAACCTAACCTAACCTAACCTAACCTAACCTAACCTAACCTAACCTAACCTAACCTAACCTAACCTAACCTAACCTAACCTAACCTAACCTAACCTAACCTAACCTAACCTAACCTAACCTAACCTAACCTAACCTAACCTAACCTAACCTAACCTAACCTAACCTAACCTAACCTAACCTAACCTAACCTAACCTAACCTAACCTAACCTAACCTAACCTAACCTAACCTAACCTAACCTAACCTAACCTAACCTAACCTAACCTAACCTAACCTAACCTAACCTAACCTAACCTAACCTAACCTAACCTAACCTAACCTAACCTAACCTAACCTAACCTAACCTAACCTAACCTAACCTAACCTAACCTAACCTAACCTAACCTAACCTAACCTAACCTAACCTAACCTAACCTAACCTAACCTAACCTAACCTAACCTAACCTAACCTAACCTAACCTAACCTAACCTAACCTAACCTAACCTAACCTAACCTAACCTAACCTAACCTAACCTAACCTAACCTAACCTAACCTAACCTAACCTAACCTAACCTAACCTAACCTAACCTAACCTAACCTAACCTAACCTAACCTAACCTAACCTAACCTAACCTAACCTAACCTAACCTAACCTAACCTAACCTAACCTAACCTAACCTAACCTAACCTAACCTAACCTAACCTAACCTAACCTAACCTAACCTAACCTAACCTAACCTAACCTAACCTAACCTAACCTAACCTAACCTAACCTAACCTAACCTAACCTAACCTAACCTAACCTAACCTAACCTAACCTAACCTAACCTAACCTAACCTAACCTAACCTAACCTAACCTAACCTAACCTAACCTAACCTAACCTAACCTAACCTAACCTAACCTAACCTAACCTAACCTAACCTAACCTAACCTAACCTAACCTAACCTAACCTAACCTAACCTAACCTAACCTAACCTAACCTAACCTAACCTAACCTAACCTAACCTAACCTAACCTAACCTAACCTAACCTAACCTAACCTAACCTAACCTAACCTAACCTAACCTAACCTAACCTAACCTAACCTAACCTAACCTAACCTAACCTAACCTAACCTAACCTAACCTAACCTAACCTAACCTAACCTAACCTAACCTAACCTAACCTAACCTAACCTAACCTAACCTAACCTAACCTAACCTAACCTAACCTAACCTAACCTAACCTAACCTAACCTAACCTAACCTAACCTAACCTAACCTAACCTAACCTAACCTAACCTAACCTAACCTAACCTAACCTAACCTAACCTAACCTAACCTAACCTAACCTAACCTAACCTAACCTAACCTAACCTAACCTAACCTAACCTAACCTAACCTAACCTAACCTAACCTAACCTAACCTAACCTAACCTAACCTAACCTAACCTAACCTAACCTAACCTAACCTAACCTAACCTAACCTAACCTAACCTAACCTAACCTAACCTAACCTAACCTAACCTAACCTAACCTAACCTAACCTAACCTAACCTAACCTAACCTAACCTAACCTAACCTAACCTAACCTAACCTAACCTAACCTAACCTAACCTAACCTAACCTAACCTAACCTAACCTAACCTAACCTAACCTAACCTAACCTAACCTAACCTAACCTAACCTAACCTAACCTAACCTAACCTAACCTAACCTAACCTAACCTAACCTAACCTAACCTAACCTAACCTAACCTAACCTAACCTAACCTAACCTAACCTAACCTAACCTAACCTAACCTAACCTAACCTAACCTAACCTAACCTAACCTAACCTAACCTAACCTAACCTAACCTAACCTAACCTAACCTAACCTAACCTAACCTAACCTAACCTAACCTAACCTAACCTAACCTAACCTAACCTAACCTAACCTAACCTAACCTAACCTAACCTAACCTAACCTAACCTAACCTAACCTAACCTAACCTAACCTAACCTAACCTAACCTAACCTAACCTAACCTAACCTAACCTAACCTAACCTAACCTAACCTAACCTAACCTAACCTAACCTAACCTAACCTAACCTAACCTAACCTAACCTAACCTAACCTAACCTAACCTAACCTAACCTAACCTAACCTAACCTAACCTAACCTAACCTAACCTAACCTAACCTAACCTAACCTAACCTAACCTAACCTAACCTAACCTAACCTAACCTAACCTAACCTAACCTAACCTAACCTAACCTAACCTAACCTAACCTAACCTAACCTAACCTAACCTAACCTAACCTAACCTAACCTAACCTAACCTAACCTAACCTAACCTAACCTAACCTAACCTAACCTAACCTAACCTAACCTAACCTAACCTAACCTAACCTAACCTAACCTAACCTAACCTAACCTAACCTAACCTAACCTAACCTAACCTAACCTAACCTAACCTAACCTAACCTAACCTAACCTAACCTAACCTAACCTAACCTAACCTAACCTAACCTAACCTAACCTAACCTAACCTAACCTAACCTAACCTAACCTAACCTAACCTAACCTAACCTAACCTAACCTAACCTAACCTAACCTAACCTAACCTAACCTAACCTAACCTAACCTAACCTAACCTAACCTAACCTAACCTAACCTAACCTAACCTAACCTAACCTAACCTAACCTAACCTAACCTAACCTAACCTAACCTAACCTAACCTAACCTAACCTAACCTAACCTAACCTAACCTAACCTAACCTAACCTAACCTAACCTAACCTAACCTAACCTAACCTAACCTAACCTAACCTAACCTAACCTAACCTAACCTAACCTAACCTAACCTAACCTAACCTAACCTAACCTAACCTAACCTAACCTAACCTAACCTAACCTAACCTAACCTAACCTAACCTAACCTAACCTAACCTAACCTAACCTAACCTAACCTAACCTAACCTAACCTAACCTAACCTAACCTAACCTAACCTAACCTAACCTAACCTAACCTAACCTAACCTAACCTAACCTAACCTAACCTAACCTAACCTAACCTAACCTAACCTAACCTAACCTAACCTAACCTAACCTAACCTAACCTAACCTAACCTAACCTAACCTAACCTAACCTAACCTAACCTAACCTAACCTAACCTAACCTAACCTAACCTAACCTAACCTAACCTAACCTAACCTAACCTAACCTAACCTAACCTAACCTAACCTAACCTAACCTAACCTAACCTAACCTAACCTAACCTAACCTAACCTAACCTAACCTAACCTAACCTAACCTAACCTAACCTAACCTAACCTAACCTAACCTAACCTAACCTAACCTAACCTAACCTAACCTAACCTAACCTAACCTAACCTAACCTAACCTAACCTAACCTAACCTAACCTAACCTAACCTAACCTAACCTAACCTAACCTAACCTAACCTAACCTAACCTAACCTAACCTAACCTAACCTAACCTAACCTAACCTAACCTAACCTAACCTAACCTAACCTAACCTAACCTAACCTAACCTAACCTAACCTAACCTAACCTAACCTAACCTAACCTAACCTAACCTAACCTAACCTAACCTAACCTAACCTAACCTAACCTAACCTAACCTAACCTAACCTAACCTAACCTAACCTAACCTAACCTAACCTAACCTAACCTAACCTAACCTAACCTAACCTAACCTAACCTAACCTAACCTAACCTAACCTAACCTAACCTAACCTAACCTAACCTAACCTAACCTAACCTAACCTAACCTAACCTAACCTAACCTAACCTAACCTAACCTAACCTAACCTAACCTAACCTAACCTAACCTAACCTAACCTAACCTAACCTAACCTAACCTAACCTAACCTAACCTAACCTAACCTAACCTAACCTAACCTAACCTAACCTAACCTAACCTAACCTAACCTAACCTAACCTAACCTAACCTAACCTAACCTAACCTAACCTAACCTAACCTAACCTAACCTAACCTAACCTAACCTAACCTAACCTAACCTAACCTAACCTAACCTAACCTAACCTAACCTAACCTAACCTAACCTAACCTAACCTAACCTAACCTAACCTAACCTAACCTAACCTAACCTAACCTAACCTAACCTAACCTAACCTAACCTAACCTAACCTAACCTAACCTAACCTAACCTAACCTAACCTAACCTAACCTAACCTAACCTAACCTAACCTAACCTAACCTAACCTAACCTAACCTAACCTAACCTAACCTAACCTAACCTAACCTAACCTAACCTAACCTAACCTAACCTAACCTAACCTAACCTAACCTAACCTAACCTAACCTAACCTAACCTAACCTAACCTAACCTAACCTAACCTAACCTAACCTAACCTAACCTAACCTAACCTAACCTAACCTAACCTAACCTAACCTAACCTAACCTAACCTAACCTAACCTAACCTAACCTAACCTAACCTAACCTAACCTAACCTAACCTAACCTAACCTAACCTAACCTAACCTAACCTAACCTAACCTAACCTAACCTAACCTAACCTAACCTAACCTAACCTAACCTAACCTAACCTAACCTAACCTAACCTAACCTAACCTAACCTAACCTAACCTAACCTAACCTAACCTAACCTAACCTAACCTAACCTAACCTAACCTAACCTAACCTAACCTAACCTAACCTAACCTAACCTAACCTAACCTAACCTAACCTAACCTAACCTAACCTAACCTAACCTAACCTAACCTAACCTAACCTAACCTAACCTAACCTAACCTAACCTAACCTAACCTAACCTAACCTAACCTAACCTAACCTAACCTAACCTAACCTAACCTAACCTAACCTAACCTAACCTAACCTAACCTAACCTAACCTAACCTAACCTAACCTAACCTAACCTAACCTAACCTAACCTAACCTAACCTAACCTAACCTAACCTAACCTAACCTAACCTAACCTAACCTAACCTAACCTAACCTAACCTAACCTAACCTAACCTAACCTAACCTAACCTAACCTAACCTAACCTAACCTAACCTAACCTAACCTAACCTAACCTAACCTAACCTAACCTAACCTAACCTAACCTAACCTAACCTAACCTAACCTAACCTAACCTAACCTAACCTAACCTAACCTAACCTAACCTAACCTAACCTAACCTAACCTAACCTAACCTAACCTAACCTAACCTAACCTAACCTAACCTAACCTAACCTAACCTAACCTAACCTAACCTAACCTAACCTAACCTAACCTAACCTAACCTAACCTAACCTAACCTAACCTAACCTAACCTAACCTAACCTAACCTAACCTAACCTAACCTAACCTAACCTAACCTAACCTAACCTAACCTAACCTAACCTAACCTAACCTAACCTAACCTAACCTAACCTAACCTAACCTAACCTAACCTAACCTAACCTAACCTAACCTAACCTAACCTAACCTAACCTAACCTAACCTAACCTAACCTAACCTAACCTAACCTAACCTAACCTAACCTAACCTAACCTAACCTAACCTAACCTAACCTAACCTAACCTAACCTAACCTAACCTAACCTAACCTAACCTAACCTAACCTAACCTAACCTAACCTAACCTAACCTAACCTAACCTAACCTAACCTAACCTAACCTAACCTAACCTAACCTAACCTAACCTAACCTAACCTAACCTAACCTAACCTAACCTAACCTAACCTAACCTAACCTAACCTAACCTAACCTAACCTAACCTAACCTAACCTAACCTAACCTAACCTAACCTAACCTAACCTAACCTAACCTAACCTAACCTAACCTAACCTAACCTAACCTAACCTAACCTAACCTAACCTAACCTAACCTAACCTAACCTAACCTAACCTAACCTAACCTAACCTAACCTAACCTAACCTAACCTAACCTAACCTAACCTAACCTAACCTAACCTAACCTAACCTAACCTAACCTAACCTAACCTAACCTAACCTAACCTAACCTAACCTAACCTAACCTAACCTAACCTAACCTAACCTAACCTAACCTAACCTAACCTAACCTAACCTAACCTAACCTAACCTAACCTAACCTAACCTAACCTAACCTAACCTAACCTAACCTAACCTAACCTAACCTAACCTAACCTAACCTAACCTAACCTAACCTAACCTAACCTAACCTAACCTAACCTAACCTAACCTAACCTAACCTAACCTAACCTAACCTAACCTAACCTAACCTAACCTAACCTAACCTAACCTAACCTAACCTAACCTAACCTAACCTAACCTAACCTAACCTAACCTAACCTAACCTAACCTAACCTAACCTAACCTAACCTAACCTAACCTAACCTAACCTAACCTAACCTAACCTAACCTAACCTAACCTAACCTAACCTAACCTAACCTAACCTAACCTAACCTAACCTAACCTAACCTAACCTAACCTAACCTAACCTAACCTAACCTAACCTAACCTAACCTAACCTAACCTAACCTAACCTAACCTAACCTAACCTAACCTAACCTAACCTAACCTAACCTAACCTAACCTAACCTAACCTAACCTAACCTAACCTAACCTAACCTAACCTAACCTAACCTAACCTAACCTAACCTAACCTAACCTAACCTAACCTAACCTAACCTAACCTAACCTAACCTAACCTAACCTAACCTAACCTAACCTAACCTAACCTAACCTAACCTAACCTAACCTAACCTAACCTAACCTAACCTAACCTAACCTAACCTAACCTAACCTAACCTAACCTAACCTAACCTAACCTAACCTAACCTAACCTAACCTAACCTAACCTAACCTAACCTAACCTAACCTAACCTAACCTAACCTAACCTAACCTAACCTAACCTAACCTAACCTAACCTAACCTAACCTAACCTAACCTAACCTAACCTAACCTAACCTAACCTAACCTAACCTAACCTAACCTAACCTAACCTAACCTAACCTAACCTAACCTAACCTAACCTAACCTAACCTAACCTAACCTAACCTAACCTAACCTAACCTAACCTAACCTAACCTAACCTAACCTAACCTAACCTAACCTAACCTAACCTAACCTAACCTAACCTAACCTAACCTAACCTAACCTAACCTAACCTAACCTAACCTAACCTAACCTAACCTAACCTAACCTAACCTTTTTTTTTTTTTTTTTTTTTAACGGATGAAAAAATGCGTACTTATGCATACTCCGTCGCCTGGGAGAGCGACGGCAGTTATGTGGGACTCTCCCACGGAAGCCACCAGCGACTCAACGCCGGCAACACCGCTTTCCGCCTAGCCGATCCCCCACTCAGCCCCTGCGGGCTCAATGGGGGGCCGGAAGGGGGGGCCTACCCACTAAAAAAACACCCGCTGTGCACTCTGCCCACTATGTGCCAAGGCTACGGGAATCGCTTTCGCATTACTTCCGCGACCAAGGCAGTGAGTTGCTCGCTTTCGCAAGCCCACCACGGGATGCAGAAACTACTTCTGCCATCCCAAGGGATTTCTCCCAGCCACCAGGAAGCGCGCAGCACAGATGCGCACTAACTAGTTCGGAGTCCATAAACCTCAGAGCGGGGCCTCCCAACCCACGCTCAGGACCCACTAATAGCGTACTGCCTGAAGGTCTCCGCATTCATGTAAACATGAACGCGTAACCCCTTACAGACCTCCGCATTCGATTGGAGACGTATGTACGTCTCAGAGCGTCCATCTCGCAGAGACATTCGTACGCAGCAGGTTAGGTACTAGTGCCGTCTGCACGATCCCAGTCCCACTATATGCGAGCAGTCGTCTCTGAGAGACTTTCACTCCCCTCGCGCGTACTATCTTAATGGTTTCCGCCCCCATGTTAGACATAGAAGCGTACTCCCATTTAGATCTCCGCAATCGTTCGAGTTGTGAGTTTCCAAGGGAAAATAGTGCGCCACCTGCGCTTTCCCTCGGTCACTCGGGTGCGTACTACCCGGGTGGATACAGCAATCCTCACCGATCACTGAACCACCCAGGTTTCCACTGCCTCAGTGGGTTCAGTACTACATGCCCTCTGCACCTTCCTGAAACCCACTGAGTTTGAGCGGCCGCCTCCGAAAAGACATTCGCTCCCCTCTCGCGCGTACTATCTGAATGGTTTCCGCCCCCATGTTTGACACAGAAGCGTACTCCCACTTAGATCTCCGCAATCGTTCGAGTTGTGAGTTTCCAAGGGAAAATAGTGCGCCATCTGCGCTTTCCCTCGGTCACTCGGTTGCGTACTACCCGGGTGAATACAGCGATCCACACCGATCACTGAACCACCCAGGTTTCCACTGCCTCAGCGGGTTCAGTACTACATGCCCTCTGCACCTTCCTGAAACCCACTGAGTTTGAGCGGCCGCCTCCGAAGAGACATTCGCTCCCCTCTCACGCGTACTATCTGAAAGGTTTCCGTCTCCATGTAAACATAGAAACATAGTCCCTCTTAGACCTCCGCAATCGTTCAAAAGGGTTCTAGGGTATGCACCACCTGCGCTTTCCCCTAGACCCCAAGACGTACAACCTGAAAAGGCTTCCGTCTTCGACACGCTAGCCTGCAAGGCCCACAGTCTGCGAGCAATCATCTCCGAAGAGACATTCGCTCCCGTCTGGCGCGTACTATCTGAATGGTTTCCGCCCCCATGTAAAACATAGAAGCATACTCCCACTTAGATTTCCGCAATCGTTCGAGTTTCAAGTTTCCAAGGGAAAATAGTGCGCCACCTGCGCTTTCCCTCGGTCACTCATGTACGTACTACCCGAGTGGATACAGCAATCCTCACTGATCACTGAACCTCCCAGGTTTCCGCCACCCCGTGGGTTCAGTACTACGTGCCATCTGCACCTTCCTGAGACCCACAGAATTTGAGCGGCCGCCTCCGAAGAGACATTCGCTCCCGTCTCGCGCGTACTATCTCAAAGGTTTCCGTCTCTATGTAAACATAGACACGTAGTCCCTCTTAGATCTCCGCAATCGTTCAAAAGGGGTGCTAGGGAATGCACCACCTGCGCTTTCCCCTAGACCCCAAGACGTACAACCTGAAAAGGCTTCCGTCTTCGACACGCTAGCCTGTAAGGCCCACAGTATGCGAGCAATCATCTCCGAAGAGACATTCGCTCCCGTCTGGCGCGTACTATCTAAAAGGTTTTCGTCTCCATGTAAACATAGACACGTAGTCCCTCTTAGACCTCGGCAATCGTTCAAATAGGGGGGTTTAGAGGATGCGCCGCCTGCGCTTTCCTCTAGCCCCCAAGACGTATAACCTAAGAAGGCTTCCGTCTTCGACACGCTGGCCTGTAAGGCCCACGGTGTGCGAGCAATCATCTCCGAAGAGACATTCGCTCCCGTCTCGCGCGTACTATCTGAAAGGTTTCCGTCTCCATGTAGAACATAGACACGTAGTCCCTTTCAGACCTCCGCAATCGTTCGAACGAGGTTCAGGGTAAGCGCCACCTGCGCTGTCCCCTGGTCCCTCGGTGTCGGATTATTAGCCGCCAGCTGTAAAAGAAGCTCATAAGAGTCTTTTACAATGACGCCCAGGGTGCACCGGCCCTCCCACTGTCGTTCCCAGTCCACGGATGAACGGGGACAAACAGTAGTCGGGCACACGAGGAGGTTATCCGACCAAGCACCCCAACCTAACCTAACCTAACCTAACCTAACCTAACCTAACCTAACCTAACCTAACCTAACCTAACCTAACCTAACCTAACCTAACCTAACCTAACCTAACCTAACCTAACCTAACCTAACCTAACCTAACCTAACCTAACCTAACCTAACCTAACCTAACCTAACCTAACCTAACCTAACCTAACCTAACCTAACCTAACCTAACCTAACCTAACCTAACCTAACCTAACCTAACCTAACCTAACCTAACCTAACCTAACCTAACCTAACCTAACCTAACCTAACCTAACCTAACCTAACCTAACCTAACCTAACCTAACCTAACCTAACCTAACCTAACCTAACCTAACCTAACCTAACCTAACCTAACCTAACCTAACCTAACCTAACCTAACCTAACCTAACCTAACCTAACCTAACCTAACCTAACCTAACCTAACCTAACCTAACCTAACCTAACCTAACCTAACCTAACCTAACCTAACCTAACCTAACCTAACCTAACCTAACCTAACCTAACCTAACCTAACCTAACCTAACCTAACCTAACCTAACCTAACCTAACCTAACCTAACCTAACCTAACCTAACCTAACCTAACCTAACCTAACCTAACCTAACCTAACCTAACCTAACCTAACCTAACCTAACCTAACCTAACCTAACCTAACCTAACCTAACCTAACCTAACCTAACCTAACCTAACCTAACCTAACCTAACCTAACCTAACCTAACCTAACCTAACCTAACCTAACCTAACCTAACCTAACCTAACCTAACCTAACCTAACCTAACCTAACCTAACCTAACCTAACCTAACCTAACCTAACCTAACCTAACCTAACCTAACCTAACCTAACCTAACCTAACCTAACCTAACCTAACCTAACCTAACCTAACCTAACCTAACCTAACCTAACCTAACCTAACCTAACCTAACCTAACCTAACCTAACCTAACCTAACCTAACCTAACCTAACCTAACCTAACCTAACCTAACCTAACCTAACCTAACCTAACCTAACCTAACCTAACCTAACCTAACCTAACCTAACCTAACCTAACCTAACCTAACCTAACCTAACCTAACCTAACCTAACCTAACCTAACCTAACCTAACCTAACCTAACCTAACCTAACCTAACCTAACCTAACCTAACCTAACCTAACCTAACCTAACCTAACCTAACCTAACCTAACCTAACCTAACCTAACCTAACCTAACCTAACCTAACCTAACCTAACCTAACCTAACCTAACCTAACCTAACCTAACCTAACCTAACCTAACCTAACCTAACCTAACCTAACCTAACCTAACCTAACCTAACCTAACCTAACCTAACCTAACCTAACCTAACCTAACCTAACCTAACCTAACCTAACCTAACCTAACCTAACCTAACCTAACCTAACCTAACCTAACCTAACCTAACCTAACCTAACCTAACCTAACCTAACCTAACCTAACCTAACCTAACCTAACCTAACCTAACCTAACCTAACCTAACCTAACCTAACCTAACCTAACCTAACCTAACCTAACCTAACCTAACCTAACCTAACCTAACCTAACCTAACCTAACCTAACCTAACCTAACCTAACCTAACCTAACCTAACCTAACCTAACCTAACCTAACCTAACCTAACCTAACCTAACCTAACCTAACCTAACCTAACCTAACCTAACCTAACCTAACCTAACCTAACCTAACCTAACCTAACCTAACCTAACCTAACCTAACCTAACCTAACCTAACCTAACCTAACCTAACCTAACCTAACCTAACCTAACCTAACCTAACCTAACCTAACCTAACCTAACCTAACCTAACCTAACCTAACCTAACCTAACCTAACCTAACCTAACCTAACCTAACCTAACCTAACCTAACCTAACCTAACCTAACCTAACCTAACCTAACCTAACCTAACCTAACCTAACCTAACCTAACCTAACCTAACCTAACCTAACCTAACCTAACCTAACCTAACCTAACCTAACCTAACCTAACCTAACCTAACCTAACCTAACCTAACCTAACCTAACCTAACCTAACCTAACCTAACCTAACCTAACCTAACCTAACCTAACCTAACCTAACCTAACCTAACCTAACCTAACCTAACCTAACCTAACCTAACCTAACCTAACCTAACCTAACCTAACCTAACCTAACCTAACCTAACCTAACCTAACCTAACCTAACCTAACCTAACCTAACCTAACCTAACCTAACCTAACCTAACCTAACCTAACCTAACCTAACCTAACCTAACCTAACCTAACCTAACCTAACCTAACCTAACCTAACCTAACCTAACCTAACCTAACCTAACCTAACCTAACCTAACCTAACCTAACCTAACCTAACCTAACCTAACCTAACCTAACCTAACCTAACCTAACCTAACCTAACCTAACCTAACCTAACCTAACCTAACCTAACCTAACCTAACCTAACCTAACCTAACCTAACCTAACCTAACCTAACCTAACCTAACCTAACCTAACCTAACCTAACCTAACCTAACCTAACCTAACCTAACCTAACCTAACCTAACCTAACCTAACCTAACCTAACCTAACCTAACCTAACCTAACCTAACCTAACCTAACCTAACCTAACCTAACCTAACCTAACCTAACCTAACCTAACCTAACCTAACCTAACCTAACCTAACCTAACCTAACCTAACCTAACCTAACCTAACCTAACCTAACCTAACCTAACCTAACCTAACCTAACCTAACCTAACCTAACCTAACCTAACCTAACCTAACCTAACCTAACCTAACCTAACCTAACCTAACCTAACCTAACCTAACCTAACCTAACCTAACCTAACCTAACCTAACCTAACCTAACCTAACCTAACCTAACCTAACCTAACCTAACCTAACCTAACCTAACCTAACCTAACCTAACCTAACCTAACCTAACCTAACCTAACCTAACCTAACCTAACCTAACCTAACCTAACCTAACCTAACCTAACCTAACCTAACCTAACCTAACCTAACCTAACCTAACCTAACCTAACCTAACCTAACCTAACCTAACCTAACCTAACCTAACCTAACCTAACCTAACCTAACCTAACCTAACCTAACCTAACCTAACCTAACCTAACCTAACCTAACCTAACCTAACCTAACCTAACCTAACCTAACCTAACCTAACCTAACCTAACCTAACCTAACCTAACCTAACCTAACCTAACCTAACCTAACCTAACCTAACCTAACCTAACCTAACCTAACCTAACCTAACCTAACCTAACCTAACCTAACCTAACCTAACCTAACCTAACCTAACCTAACCTAACCTAACCTAACCTAACCTAACCTAACCTAACCTAACCTAACCTAACCTAACCTAACCTAACCTAACCTAACCTAACCTAACCTAACCTAACCTAACCTAACCTAACCTAACCTAACCTAACCTAACCTAACCTAACCTAACCTAACCTAACCTAACCTAACCTAACCTAACCTAACCTAACCTAACCTAACCTAACCTAACCTAACCTAACCTAACCTAACCTAACCTAACCTAACCTAACCTAACCTAACCTAACCTAACCTAACCTAACCTAACCTAACCTAACCTAACCTAACCTAACCTAACCTAACCTAACCTAACCTAACCTAACCTAACCTAACCTAACCTAACCTAACCTAACCTAACCTAACCTAACCTAACCTAACCTAACCTAACCTAACCTAACCTAACCTAACCTAACCTAACCTAACCTAACCTAACCTAACCTAACCTAACCTAACCTAACCTAACCTAACCTAACCTAACCTAACCTAACCTAACCTAACCTAACCTAACCTAACCTAACCTAACCTAACCTAACCTAACCTAACCTAACCTAACCTAACCTAACCTAACCTAACCTAACCTAACCTAACCTAACCTAACCTAACCTAACCTAACCTAACCTAACCTAACCTAACCTAACCTAACCTAACCTAACCTAACCTAACCTAACCTAACCTAACCTAACCTAACCTAACCTAACCTAACCTAACCTAACCTAACCTAACCTAACCTAACCTAACCTAACCTAACCTAACCTAACCTAACCTAACCTAACCTAACCTAACCTAACCTAACCTAACCTAACCTAACCTAACCTAACCTAACCTAACCTAACCTAACCTAACCTAACCTAACCTAACCTAACCTAACCTAACCTAACCTAACCTAACCTAACCTAACCTAACCTAACCTAACCTAACCTAACCTAACCTAACCTAACCTAACCTAACCTAACCTAACCTAACCTAACCTAACCTAACCTAACCTAACCTAACCTAACCTAACCTAACCTAACCTAACCTAACCTAACCTAACCTAACCTAACCTAACCTAACCTAACCTAACCTAACCTAACCTAACCTAACCTAACCTAACCTAACCTAACCTAACCTAACCTAACCTAACCTAACCTAACCTAACCTAACCTAACCTAACCTAACCTAACCTAACCTAACCTAACCTAACCTAACCTAACCTAACCTAACCTAACCTAACCTAACCTAACCTAACCTAACCTAACCTAACCTAACCTAACCTAACCTAACCTAACCTAACCTAACCTAACCTAACCTAACCTAACCTAACCTAACCTAACCTAACCTAACCTAACCTAACCTAACCTAACCTAACCTAACCTAACCTAACCTAACCTAACCTAACCTAACCTAACCTAACCTAACCTAACCTAACCTAACCTAACCTAACCTAACCTAACCTAACCTAACCTAACCTAACCTAACCTAACCTAACCTAACCTAACCTAACCTAACCTAACCTAACCTAACCTAACCTAACCTAACCTAACCTAACCTAACCTAACCTAACCTAACCTAACCTAACCTAACCTAACCTAACCTAACCTAACCTAACCTAACCTAACCTAACCTAACCTAACCTAACCTAACCTAACCTAACCTAACCTAACCTAACCTAACCTAACCTAACCTAACCTAACCTAACCTAACCTAACCTAACCTAACCTAACCTAACCTAACCTAACCTAACCTAACCTAACCTAACCTAACCTAACCTAACCTAACCTAACCTAACCTAACCTAACCTTTTTTTTTTTTTTTTTTTTTTTTTTTTTTTTTGTATCAAGAGGAGAATGCAATCTTTACGCATACCAAACGGCATGTTGGGGTCGGTCACCCCCCAGGTTATTACCCGGGACATGTTCCTCGCCGCGCCCAGCCCTCCCGCCAAGCCTAATAGGCTTCACGTCAGGGCTGGGTGGTTCTAACCCCTGCCCTAATGACAGGGGGAGGAAGCATTTTCCCGGCCTCCCATAAGGCTACCCACTCATGGTGGGCGGGCCAGATGGGGGGACGGGAGAATGCACCACTACCAACTAAACTCCTCTCGAAGACCTGCGCCTATCCGCCGGGTCTGTGGGATCGCGGTTGCATGCACCACGTGACCCGGGGATGGTGGCCCGTTAGGGTTCCACCTTATGGGGGGCAGAGGGCCTTACTGCACCCCCCCTTGCAGCTAGGGGAGAACGAGTCGCGCACGTTGGCGTCTCATTCTCCCCCGCCGCGCACGTCGGAGTTGGCTCGCTGCGACGTCCGCCTCGCGAACCCTCTCCGCGGTCTCCTTCTGCGAGATGACGTCCTCACAGAAGGAGACCACGGCCTGCCATTCCCCCTCGCCTCGCAGCATCGCAACTGTGATGCTGGGAAGCGAGAGGTCGGGCCCAACCGCAGCAACCAACTCCTGGCGCTGTACCGCCCATGCCGGACACTCCTCGATGGTGTGGCGTGCTGTGTCCTGCGGTGCACCACAATGGTGGCACACCTGGGACTCCTCCCGTTGTATCTGGCACAGGTACCTCCCGAAGCACCCGTGTCCGGAAAGCACCTGTGCCAGCCTGTACGTTATAGCGCCATGCGCTCTCTCCCTCCACTCTTTCAGGATGGGGCGTATTGCCTCCACCGTCCTCTTTCCGTACGTTGAAGCCGCCAGCTGACGCTCCCACTCTTCGACGCACCGTTCTTCCGCTACACGCCGTGCGCTTACTCTTTCCTCGGGGGCGAGGCGGTCCCCCCTCGCCCTTTCCTCCTTTCTTTGCCGATACACCTCCGAGAGCATCTGGGCTTCCAGCTCCCATGGTGGCGTACCGGCCAAGACACAGGCAGCCGTCCCCGATACAGTGCGGTAGCCCCTGATCATACGGGAGGCTACGACACGCTGTGGCCGCCGAAGGGCGGCTTTGTTTCTCTCACCTAGAGAGTCCACCCACACGGGGGCCCCGTACATCGCCATGCTACGGATGACCCCCGCGTACAACCTCCTGCAGCTTTTATTGGGCCCGCCCACATTGGGCAGCAATCGCCCAAGTGCGGCCGCTGCGCCCACCAGTCTGGGAGCCAGCTGCTGGAAATGGGCTTCAAACTTCCAGCGCCCGTCCAGCACTAGCCCCAGGTATTTCATCGTCGGACGCAGCTTTACCACCACCCCGTCGATAGTCATGTCCGCTCCTGGTGGAGCCCCCTGCCTAGGCCCATGAAAGAGGATGGCCTGGGTTTTGGCCACCGCTACTTCAAGGCCCAGGGCCCGAATACGACCTATAACAAATTCTGCCCCAACTTTAGCCAGGCGTCTTGCCTCCGCAAAGTCCTCCCCTCGGGCGGTGATGAGTGTGTCATCTGCGTAACAGATGACATCCATCCGAGGGGGGAGAGCGCCACGGAGCGCCCAATCATAGCCCAGGTTCCACAAGAGCGGCCCAAGGACCGACCCCTGTGGAACACCGCACTCCATCCGGCGGATCTTCAGCTGCCCATCTGGGGCGAGGAATACAATCTCCCTATCCTTTAGATAATTGTCTATTAGACGTGCCAGGTAAGGAGGTACTCCATGATACCTGAGCGCGTCTCGTACGACACTATACGGCAGAGAGTTGAACGCATTCTTTATGTCTAAAGATACTGCGACAACTCTCTGCCCCCGGCTTACTGCCGCCTGCGTCAGCTCCTTGAGGGCGAGCAAGGCGTCAATGGTGGACCTCTGCCTCCTAAAGCCGAACTGGCGATCCGACAGATCCGGCCCCACCGAGCCCAGATGCTGGACGATTCGGTCAGCAATGATGCGCTCAAGCATCTTGCCGAGCTCGTCCAGCAGAACGATGGGCCGGTACGACGACGGAGAGTCCGGCGGGCGGTCGTCCTTTCTGAGGAGGCAGAGTCTCCCCCTTTTCCACGCCCTGGGGAACCGCCCCGTTTTAAGGCAAGCGGTAAACAACGCCCTAATGTACTCGCCCAGGTGTTTTAGGGCACCAGGCAAGACCCTCCCCGGGATTCCATCTGGTCCAGGCGCCTTCTTTTTGGACTTGAGGCGTTCAGTTACGTACTGCAGCTCCTCCTCCGTGACGGGGGAGAAACCTCTTGCCGGATCCGGCTCATCGGGTGTCGGACCCACAACTGGGGGCACCGACGGAGGCGACGCAGGAAATAGGCCCTCCACCACATGCATCAGGAGCTCCTGCTCCATGGACTCGGTGGGGGGCGCCTGATTCCGGAGCTTACTCCTCACCATACGATACGGGCGCCCCCACGGGTCCCGGTCCAGATCCTCCAGGAACTCCTCCCAGGAGGCGGACTTTGACCTGCATATGGCCTCCGTAAGGGCCTGCTTCGCCTCCTCTAAGGTGCGACGGAGTTGGAGTTCCTCCTCAGTGTCATGGCTTGCCCTACGGCGTGAGCGCTGATAGGCCCTTCTGGCCTCCAGGCAGTCAGCTCTGAGGGAAGCAATCTCCTCCGTCCACCAGTACACCCTTTGCTTATTAGGGAGGCCCCTTACCCTCGGCATGGCTGCGTCGCAGACTACCGTCAGGGAGGCAGTCAGCCGCCTGGCATACTCTTCCACCCCCTCTTCCTCGACATGGTTCCCCTCGAGGTTCCAGGCCTCGACCAACGCTGCCTCCTCCGCCAGCTCCCGGTCCAGCTTTGTGATTGCCCAGCGAGGGAAGCAGCGCTGTGACTCCCCAGGGCGAAGTGGGCGGTTCCCGTCCGAGGCGGTCACGACCTTAAGATGAATGTGGTCGTGATCCGAGAGGGTGAGCACGTCTTTGAGGACGTGCCAGTCCTGCACCCTTGTCGCCAGCGCCGGGGTGGCGAACGTTAAATCAACAATAGACCCACCGTCACCCCTGACGCAGGTGAATTCCCGGCCCCGGTTGCAGAGTACGAGCCCCGCTGCTACCGCCCACTCAAGGACCTCGACGCCCTTTGGGGTGTCTCTGCGCTCGCCCCATGCCGTGTGGTGGGCGTTGAAATCCCCCATGACCAATAGCTGTGCCGGAGCAAGTCGCCCCACCACGCCACTCAACCCATTGAGCCACTGCGCTAGCTCTGCTATGCCCCGGTTGGGGGAGAAGTAGACCCCAACTAGGGTCAGCTCTCCCCAAGTGGCCGCCACATAGCCCGGTCCCCTCTCTTTAACCGAGAGGGGAGGGGAGTAGGCAGCAGAATAGGGGGCCACTATGGCGACAGAATTGTCGGCGGCGCCCGCCCAGTTAAGGCGCTGAGGAACCGAGTACGGCTCCGCAACTACGGCAAGGTTGATGCCCGACTCTGCTACGTGCTGTAGGAAAAGATCCTGCGCAGCAGCAGAGTGGTTTAAGTTTCCCTGTAGGAGGTTAAGGTGTCTAGACATTAAGAAGACATTTGCTCAACCTCCTTAACCTCCTTTTGGGCCGTCGAACTTGTCGGTTGCCGCGCCGGAGCCCCAGCCGTAGGGGGGATTCTCACCCTCACCGCAGGGGGACGACATTTGTTTCCCCCCATTATATGATTGGCCGGCAGTTTGGCCGCCTTACAAACAGCGCAATTCGGCTCATCATGGCAATCATACGACATATGTCCCGTCTTTCCACAGCGATAACATGTGTCGCTCCGGTCCGTCTTACACTGACACAGTGTTCGAGTGTGCCCTGGGGTCATACATTTAAAACACCGGAGCGGAAGATTCTCCAGTGCCTTAATGGGTGCTGACACCCATCCCACCATTACGCGCCCTGCCTCAGACAGGACCTTGGCTGCGGCAATGGGGCATTTAACAAGTGCCGAGCCCAGACCTCCAGGGCCATTCCTAATTGGTCCAACGCGGACATGTTCGGGAGGGCATCCCCCTGCGCTGGCTACCGCTGAGCGAAGCTCTTCTGCAGTGACAGAGTCGTCGAGCCCGGAGACACGCATGTCCGCGGTCTTCACAGGCCTCGAGACTTTGGCCGACTCTCCCAGAGTCTCCCTGAGCTTGGCAGCCAGGAGATCTGCCTTATCCCCGCTTGTAGCCCCAGGGATCTCGAACACTCGGGATCCTGTTGCCGATACCTTGATCTTCATCCCTTGGATGCCCATGTCCACAATATTGATGGCCTTTTTTGCCTTTGCAATTGTATCGGCATAAGTTGCCCCATTCTCCTTCTGCTCAGGGGAGATTGAGAGAATTACCGCTGTCGACCTTGGCGGCGTCAACTTAGGCTTCCTGGGCGCTGCCGGCTTGGCAGGCTGCGGCTTTGCCGTCTTGGGGGTCTTCGCATGGTCAGCGACCGCAGCAGACTGACCAGCGACTGTGTTGGACTTAACAGGACGGCCATTTCTGCCCATCGTCGTCCAGGAATCCGTGGCCGCTGCCGCCGCATAAGATGGTCGAGGCTGACCCTCGCCCGAGACAAGGCTTGGCTGCAGCACAGTTTTCGGTTGCGGCGCAGTTTTCGCCTGCTGTGCAGCAGTAGCTGCTGCCCTCTTTTGGTCTCCCGCAAGCGGGGGGCGCAGAACAGGTGCCGGTGGCAATCGCATTTCCAGGCCCTCAATTTTTGCGTTAAGCATGTTTGAGAACCTGGTCATGAGGGACCGCTCGAGGATCACCACCCATTCTGGAAGGTCTGGGTTGGTGGATGCAGGCATTTGGGGTAAGGGGTTAGTGTCTTGCCCAACTTCCGGCTCTGGGTTCCTAGGAGTCGCCCGTTTACGTTGTGCCTCCTGAGAACACTTTTCCTCGAATGCCCGCTTAAGCGCGAGCAACTCAGACTTGAGGACGTTGACGTTCTCCTCCAGTCTTTTGTTGTCAGCCTTGAGGCGACGGGTTTCTTCTGTCGACGAAAGACCAATCAGTTCGGTGACCACTGCTTTGATACCCTCCGCCGCTTCCTTAACATCATTTTTAAATTCTCTCTTCAGGTTCCCCGATTGAGAGACAACATTCAGGAGCTTTTGGGTGCAACGCTCTACTTCCTGTTGTATTCGAACAGAGGACCTACCCGAAGCCTTGGAGAGGGCTGAGTCCATGGCTAACTCATCTCTACCCTGGGGGACACCCGGAGACTGGGGGCGATCTGGATCCTGATCCTTTCCGCTCTCCTTTCCTTTTCCTTTGCCCCTTTTCCTGCTCTTTTTCCCTTTTTCAAGTCCCAGTCCAGCAGAAACTTCCGCCAATTTTCTCTCCTCCTCTCGAGCCTTTCCCTTAGCAAAGTCTCTTTCTATTTCCTCCAGCTCGTCCTGCTCTCGGCCCTCTTGCGAATTGCGTTTGCGCATGTCGGCGTGCCCAGTAAACTTACCGGCTCCATAGGCTTTACCCCTCCTCCCGGTGTTACTTAGGCCAACCTTACTAGTTGCCGAGTAAGCTAGGTCTTCATCCTCCGACCCACTAGATACTACAAGTGAACCCTCCAGCGGACGTTTTCTTGAAGCCGGTAAGGCTTCCTCCTTGTCAAAGTTCATCACTTTGATCTCTTCGACATCTTCCCACAACCCGGGAGAGTCCGAGCTTGAATCCCCGTCAGAGAGGTTAACTTCGTCCCCGTACATGTCAAGTTCCATGGGAACAAGTCATGGGACGGTAATAAAATTACCAAAACCAATCAGTTTGGTGATGCCGATCGCTCGAGCACCACCAAGATAAATCAAAGTCCAAAGGCAAGCCAAGTCGTCGTAAGTGCAATCAAAACAATATCCAAAGCAAGCCAGAACAGTCGAAAAAGAATCAGCAGAGTCAATGTGAATAGCCAAAGTCGTCGTGTTAAAAGAAGAATCAGTCCGAAATAATGCCAAGTTGCTGCCAATCCGAGCAGGGGCCGAAACCACCCACGGCGCGCGGCCCGGATATCGACTTTTCCAAAGGAAAATCCGATCTCCGGAACCACTGCGGAAACTACCTGGGCGACCCGGCTTACCACTGCTACCTCTACTCGGACGACTTATCCAAAGCAGAAAATAATTTTTTTCGCAAAAAGTACTCGCACGATATGGGAATTTTTGGTGGCAGATGAAAGAGAAAAAATTCCAACACCTACTATCCAAAAATCACATATATCGCTACTAAAGTGCCCTCCGAAAAACGTCAACCTAACCTAACCTAACCTAACCTAACCTAACCTAACCTAACCTAACCTAACCTAACCTAACCTAACCTAACCTAACCTAACCTAACCTAACCTAACCTAACCTAACCTAACCTAACCTAACCTAACCTAACCTAACCTAACCTAACCTAACCTAACCTAACCTAACCTAACCTAACCTAACCTAACCTAACCTAACCTAACCTAACCTAACCTAACCTAACCTAACCTAACCTAACCTAACCTAACCTAACCTAACCTAACCTAACCTAACCTAACCTAACCTAACCTAACCTAACCTAACCTAACCTAACCTAACCTAACCTAACCTAACCTAACCTAACCTAACCTAACCTAACCTAACCTAACCTAACCTAACCTAACCTAACCTAACCTAACCTAACCTAACCTAACCTAACCTAACCTAACCTAACCTAACCTAACCTAACCTAACCTAACCTAACCTAACCTAACCTAACCTAACCTAACCTAACCTAACCTAACCTAACCTAACCTAACCTAACCTAACCTAACCTAACCTAACCTAACCTAACCTAACCTAACCTAACCTAACCTAACCTAACCTAACCTAACCTAACCTAACCTAACCTAACCTAACCTAACCTAACCTAACCTAACCTAACCTAACCTAACCTAACCTAACCTAACCTAACCTAACCTAACCTAACCTAACCTAACCTAACCTAACCTAACCTAACCTAACCTAACCTAACCTAACCTAACCTAACCTAACCTAACCTAACCTAACCTAACCTAACCTAACCTAACCTAACCTAACCTAACCTAACCTAACCTAACCTAACCTAACCTAACCTAACCTAACCTAACCTAACCTAACCTAACCTAACCTAACCTAACCTAACCTAACCTAACCTAACCTAACCTAACCTAACCTAACCTAACCTAACCTAACCTAACCTAACCTAACCTAACCTAACCTAACCTAACCTAACCTAACCTAACCTAACCTAACCTAACCTAACCTAACCTAACCTAACCTAACCTAACCTAACCTAACCTAACCTAACCTAACCTAACCTAACCTAACCTAACCTAACCTAACCTAACCTAACCTAACCTAACCTAACCTAACCTAACCTAACCTAACCTAACCTAACCTAACCTAACCTAACCTAACCTAACCTAACCTAACCTAACCTAACCTAACCTAACCTAACCTAACCTAACCTAACCTAACCTAACCTAACCTAACCTAACCTAACCTAACCTAACCTAACCTAACCTAACCTAACCTAACCTAACCTAACCTAACCTAACCTAACCTAACCTAACCTAACCTAACCTAACCTAACCTAACCTAACCTAACCTAACCTAACCTAACCTAACCTAACCTAACCTAACCTAACCTAACCTAACCTAACCTAACCTAACCTAACCTAACCTAACCTAACCTAACCTAACCTAACCTAACCTAACCTAACCTAACCTAACCTAACCTAACCTAACCTAACCTAACCTAACCTAACCTAACCTAACCTAACCTAACCTAACCTAACCTAACCTAACCTAACCTAACCTAACCTAACCTAACCTAACCTAACCTAACCTAACCTAACCTAACCTAACCTAACCTAACCTAACCTAACCTAACCTAACCTAACCTAACCTAACCTAACCTAACCTAACCTAACCTAACCTAACCTAACCTAACCTAACCTAACCTAACCTAACCTAACCTAACCTAACCTAACCTAACCTAACCTAACCTAACCTAACCTAACCTAACCTAACCTAACCTAACCTAACCTAACCTAACCTAACCTAACCTAACCTAACCTAACCTAACCTAACCTAACCTAACCTAACCTAACCTAACCTAACCTAACCTAACCTAACCTAACCTAACCTAACCTAACCTAACCTAACCTAACCTAACCTAACCTAACCTAACCTAACCTAACCTTTTTTTTTTTTTTTTTTTTTTTTTTTTTTGTGTCAAGAGGAGAATGCAATCTTTACGCATACCAAACGGCATGTTGGGGTCGGTCACCCCCCAGGTTGTTACCCGGGGCATGTTCCTCGCCGCACCCAGCCCTCCCGCCAAGCCTAATAGGCTTCGCGTCAGGGCTGGGTGGTTCTGACCCCTGCCCTAGTGGCAAGGGGAGGAAGCATTTTCTCGGCCTCCCATAAGGCTACCCACTCATGGTGGGCGGGCCAGATGGGGGGACGAGAGAATGCACCACTACCAACTAAACTCCTCTCGAAGACCTGCGCCTTGCCGCCGGGTCTGTGGGTTCGTGTTTACACGCTCCACGTTTGACCCGGGGAGAGTGGCCCGTTAGGGCTCCACCCTATGGGGGGCAGAGGGCCTTACTGCACCCCCCCTTGCGGCTAGGGGAGAACAAGTCGCGCACGTTGGCGTCTTGTTCTCCCCCGCCGCGCACGTCGGAGTTGGCTCGCTGCGACGTCCGCCTCGCGAACCCTCTCCGCGGTCTCCTTCTGCGAGATAACGTCCTCGCAGAAGGAGACCACGGCCTGCCATCCCTCCCTGCTTCGCAGCATCGCAACTGTGATGCTGGGAAGCGAGAGGTCCGGCCCAACCACAGCGACCAACTCCTGGCGCTGCACCGTCCACGCTGGACACTCCTCCACAGTGTGGCGCGCGGTGTCCCGCAATGCGTCACAGTGGTGGCACTTTTGGGACTCCTCCCTTTGTATTTGGCACAGGTACCTTCCAAAGCACCCGTGCCCGGAAAGCACCTGTGCCAAACGATACGTTATAGCCCCATGGGCTCGTGCCTTCCACTCCCGGAGAACTGGGCGGATTGCCTCCACCGTTTTTGTTCCCGCTACGGGAACCTCTAGTTGCCGCTCCCAGTCCTCCAGGCACCTTTCCTCTGCGAGCTTTCTGGCGTGCGCCCTCTCTTCGGGGGCCAGTCGGTCGCCCCTTTCTTGCTCCTCCTTACGCTGTCTGTACACCTCCGAGAGCACCTGGGCTTCGAGCTCCCACGGAGGTGTACCAGCGAGCACGCAGGCGGCCGTTCCGGAGACCGTACAGTAACCCCTCACCATGCGCGTCGCGACTATCCTCTGGGGGCGCCTCAGGGCCGCCTTGTTTTCAGCATCAAGGGCAGATGCCCACACCGGCGCTCCATAGAGGGCCATACTCCTGATGACCCCCGCATAAAGACGCCGGCAACTTCTATTCGGGCCACCTACATTAGGCAGTAGCCTCCCCAGTGCTGCCGCTGCACTTACCAATCTGGGGGCCAGTCGCTTGAAGTGCTCGTGGAAATTCCAACGGCTATCAAGCACCAGCCCCAGATACCGCATATGCGGACGTAACGGAATAACTTCCCCGTCCACAATTATGTCCTCTCCCGGTGGAGGCCCCTGTCTTGCCCCGTGAAACACCATGGCCTCTGTCTTGGCCACCGCCACTTCGAGGCCCAGCATCCTTATCCGTCGGATCATATGGTTTGCCCCCGTCTGTGCTAGGCGCTTCGCCTCCGCCAGGTCCCGGCCACGTGCTACGACTAGAGTGTCGTCTGCGTAGCAGAATACACTTTGCCGGGGGAGTAGGACACTGCGAAGCGCCCAGTCATATCCCAGATTCCACAGGAGTGGTCCTAAAACCGACCCCTGTGGAACCCCGCACTCCATTCTTCGGGTTTTAACTTGCCCGTCTTGAGCAAGGAAGACTACCTCCCTTTCTTTGAGATAACTCTCAATTGTCCGGACGAGGTATTTGGGAACACCATGATGCCTCAGGGCGTCCATGATGACGCTATAAGGGAGAGAGTTAAATGCGTTCTTTATGTCTAGAGACACCGCGACCACTCTCTCCCCCTTATTCACCGCCCTCTGAGTCTCCTCCTTCAGAGCCATTATGGCATCAATGGTGGATCTACGTCTCCTAAACCCGAACTGCCTCTCTGATAGATTCGGGCCCACCGTGTCCAAATGCTGGACGACTCGATCAGCTATTATTCGTTCCAGCATTTTGCCGAGCTCGTCCAGCAGGACAATCGGCCGGTACGCAGATGGCGAGTCCGGGGGTCTACCTTCCTTCTTCAGGAGACATAGCCTTCCCCGCCTCCAAGCCCTCGGGAATTGCCCCGTTGTCAGGCAGGCGTCGAACAACGATTTGACATGCTCGCCCAAATGCTCCATGGCCACAGGCAGTATTCTCCCCGGTATCCCATCCGGACCAGGAGCTTTCCGCTTTGATTTTAAACGATCCGTCACTGCTTCCATCTCGGCCTGCGACACCGGGGGAACGTCTCCGGATGGCTCCGATTCCCGATGTGCGGTCCCCACTAGGGGGGGAATCAACGGGGGCGAGGAGGGGAAGAGGCCTTCAACCACCTGGGACAGCAATTCCACGTCCATGGACTCGGTAGGAGGGGCCTGGTTACGGAGCCTGCTCCGAACCATTTTGAAAGGGCGCCCCCATGGGTCTCCATTCAGCTCTTCTAGGTAACTATCCCAGGCAGCCGTCTTAGCCCTGCAGATGCCATCTGACAGAGCTGTTTTAGCCTGAGCGTAGGCTTGCCGAAGACGAAGCTCCTCCCCGGCGACCCTACCACGACGCCGGCGACAACGCTGCAGGGCCCTTCTGGCCGCCAAGCAGGCGGCCCTGAGACCAGACACCTCCTCCGTCCACCAATAAACCCTCCGCTTATTTGGGAGACCCTTAACCCGTGGCATGGCAGAATCACACACCTCCATAAGCGACGCAGTGAGGCACTTCACCCTGTCCTCTACGCTCAGGTTCTCCATACGGCCGTCATTAAGGTTCCACGCCTGTACCAAAGCTGCCTCCTCTGCCAGTTCGCGGTCCATTTTTGTGACGGCCCATCGAGGAAAACATGATTGGGTCCTTCCAGGGCGAGGTAACGCCGCTCCACCAGAGGCGGACATGACCTTTAGATGTATATGGTCATGATCCGATAAGGTGATAACGTCCTTAAGGACATGCCAATCTCGGACACGTAATGCAAGGGCCGGAGTCGCAAAGGTCAGGTCCACTATGGACCCGCCATTCCCCCTGACACATGTAAACTCTCGGCCCACGTTACACAAGACCAGACCCGCCGCTACTGCCCAATCCAGAACTGCAATCCCCTTAGGAGTGTTACACCGCTCACCCCAGGCCGTGTGCCAGGCGTTAAAGTCGCCCATCACCAAGAACTGAGCCGGTGCAAGACGACCTACTACACCGCTTAATGTTGCGAGCCACTGCCGTAATTCCGAAATACTTCTGTTTGGGGAGAAATACACCCCAACCAGTGTTATTTCCCCCCATGTGGCCACCACATAACCCGGTCCTCTCTCACCAACCGAGAGAGGAGGGGAGTAGTTGGCTTTGTATGGGGCCATGATTGTCACAGACATTGCCGAATCACATGCCCAATTAGGGCGTTGCGGAACAGAATACGGCTCCGCCATTACCGCAATATTAGTCTCCGACTCCGCTGCATATTGCAGGAAGAGATCCTGAGCTGCAGCGGAGTGGTTAAGGTTTCCTTGTAAGAGGTTAAGGTGTGCGGCCATTAGGTCGACATATAATTTTCCTCAGCCTCCGCCTCAGCGGTAGTTTCCGGCTGGCGAGCAGGTGCCCTGGTGCGAAGGGACAGCTTTGCTTTGACTGCTGGAGGGCGGCATTTGCTTCCTCCCATAAAGTGGTTAAATGGGAGCTTGGCCGCCTTACAAACCACACAGCACAACTCCCCTGAACAGTCAGCTGCTTTGTGACCTTTCTTCCCGCACCGGAAGCAAGTGTCTCGTTGGTCCGCATCGCACATGCAAAGCTGCCTTGTGTGCCCCGTCACCATGCACTTGAAACAGCGCAACGGTAGAGGCTCCAGTGCACGGACCGGGGCTGAGGTCCACCCGACTCTGATACGCCCAGCCTCCACCACAACCTTCGCTGCGTTGACAGGGCACTTGACCAGGACTGATCCCAGACCACTTGGACCCATCCTGATAACTCCGACACGGATCTGTTCAGCCGGACATCCACCTTTTCCTGCGACCGCAGCTTTCAATTCATCTGCGGTCACCGAGTCGTCCAATCCGGAAACACGTAAGTCCACAGTTTTAACCGGCCTTGTTATTTTAGCCGATTCCCCCAAAGTTTCCCTTAACTTTGCGGCCAATAGGTCCGCCTTATCGCCGCTGGTGGCACCAGGGATCTCAAATATCCGAGAGCCCGTTGCAGAAACCCTCACTTTCATGTCCTCGATCCCCAGTTCCTGGATATTAATCTCCCTTTTAGCCTTCGCAATTACTTCGGCATAGCTTGCACCGTTTCCGGACTGATCTGCAGAAATGGCAAGAACTACTGCCGAAGATTTCGGAGCAGAGAGCTTCGGCTTCTTAACAGCTGCTGACTTAGGCGTTTGCTGGTGTCGCGTCTTGATATTCCCCGCAGGGTTGTTGGCCGACGGAGATGGCCCAACGACCGTCGCAGACTTGACTGGTCGGCCATTTCTACCAATCTCAGTCCATTGCCCATCCTTCGCAGCCATGCTTGCGTAGGAGGGAGTTTGATTCCTGACTTCCACAGGTGTAAAAGCAGGGACAGGATCAGGCTGAACCCGTGAGTTCATCTTCGGCAAGGGGTTGGCGGCCTTCTTGTGATTGCCCAACGGCGGACGAATGATGGGCGCCGGAGGGAGTCTCATTTCTATGCCCTCAATCCGGGCATTCAGCATATTACCGAAGGTGACGGTCATGGACCTTTCAAATGCTGCAAAAAATTCCCGCATTTCCGGGTTAGACAGCATCATCGAGGGGGTTGCAGGGGCTATCCTCTCAGGCTCAGTCACAGGCTCAGGCTCAACAGCTCCTTGAGCCGACCGCTTACGTTGTGCATCCTCAATACACTTGTCTTCAAACGATCGTTTAAGCGCGACCATTTCCTCTGTCAGAAGCTTGACCTGCTTCTGCAGCCTCTTATTGTCCGCCTGGAGACGGCGGGTCTCTTCCGTAGATGATATATTCATCATCTCTTTTACCACCTCCTTGATTTTGCCACTTGCCTCCGTAATGTCATTTTTAAACTCACGTTTCAAATTCCCGGAGTTACTTACAACGTGGAGTAATTTCTGCGTGAGTTTGTCCACCTCTTCTCGCATACGCACTGTCGATCTAACAGAGACCGCCGATGCATCCGACTCTACAGACCAGTCCCTAGCCGGTCTATTCACCTTTTTATCCTGAGAGGTGGGTGGTGGACCCATCTCTTCCAGCAGACCTATTTGCCCTTCCTTGTTTTTCCCCTTTCCTTTATTCTTGCTCTTCTTAGCATCATTCGTCTCCTTTCTAAATTTGCTTTGGTCCTCCTTTCGCATCATTTCCTCTAATTCAAATGCTTCCCGTGCCTCAAGGGAATTTTCCTTGCGCAGCTGACTGAAGCCAGTATGACTGCCCGAAGCCGCTGACGATCCCCTTCCTCGTCCCTTATTGGGAAGCTTTCCAGCCTTATTAACCGACGCTAGAGGTGGGTTGCTGTCATCCGAACTCTCCAGATCATTAAGTGTTCCCTCTCCTGGACGTTTACGCTGAACCTTAGGGGCCTCTCTATTCCTCTCAATAACCGGAGAGCAGGATCTTGACCTGCAGGAATCTCCGTCGGAGTAAACCGTTTCATCCTCAAACGAAGCAGAGGCCATGTCTGCAACGCATGGGATAACGGAAACACGTATAACTCCAATTAATCACACAAAACTAATATTACAGCACAAAACAAAAAGATATGCGATAAAACCAGTCACTTTGGTGGTGTCGATTGCTCGAGCACCACCAAGAAATCGAATTCCGTTAAAACTCGCCAGGGGTCGTTAGAAAATCGATCAGAACAACAATACCAATCACAAGCAAAATCGAAGTCAAAACACAAAGCAAGCCAAGGTCTTTATTTAAGGAGCAACACTCCAGAAACACAAAAGACAGACACAATCGACCAGTTACCGGCCTCTCAAAAGCTGAGAGTCAGGTCACTGGCCGACAAAGTTCCTAAAAACTCCCAAAACCACCTTCCGACACCAAAGTTATTCAGAACGAACCACTTGGTGCCGAAATCAACCCTGCAAGCCGCCCGGATACCGACTTTTCAAAAAATGAAAATTCGATTTCCGAACCACTGCGGAAGCTACATAGACGACTTAGTCGTTTTCGAAAAAAATTAATATCTCGAAAACGGCTCGAACGAAATGGGATTTTTTGATACCGTAAGGCAGACAAAAAATTCCAACACCCGATAGCCAAAAATTAGATTTTTCGCTACCAAAGTGCCCTCCGAAAAACGTCAACCTAACCTAACCTAACCTAACCTAACCTAACCTAACCTAACCTAACCTAACCTAACCTAACCTAACCTAACCTAACCTAACCTAACCTAACCTAACCTAACCTAACCTAACCTAACCTAACCTAACCTAACCTAACCTAACCTAACCTAACCTAACCTAACCTAACCTAACCTAACCTAACCTAACCTAACCTAACCTAACCTAACCTAACCTAACCTAACCTAACCTAACCTAACCTAACCTAACCTAACCTAACCTAACCTAACCTAACCTAACCTAACCTAACCTAACCTAACCTAACCTAACCTAACCTAACCTAACCTAACCTAACCTAACCTAACCTAACCTAACCTAACCTAACCTAACCTAACCTAACCTAACCTAACCTAACCTAACCTAACCTAACCTAACCTAACCTAACCTAACCTAACCTAACCTAACCTAACCTAACCTAACCTAACCTAACCTAACCTAACCTAACCTAACCTAACCTAACCTAACCTAACCTAACCTAACCTAACCTAACCTAACCTAACCTAACCTAACCTAACCTAACCTAACCTAACCTAACCTAACCTAACCTAACCTAACCTAACCTAACCTAACCTAACCTAACCTAACCTAACCTAACCTAACCTAACCTAACCTAACCTAACCTAACCTAACCTAACCTAACCTAACCTAACCTAACCTAACCTAACCTAACCTAACCTAACCTAACCTAACCTAACCTAACCTAACCTAACCTAACCTAACCTAACCTAACCTAACCTAACCTAACCTAACCTAACCTAACCTAACCTAACCTAACCTAACCTAACCTAACCTAACCTAACCTAACCTAACCTAACCTAACCTAACCTAACCTAACCTAACCTAACCTAACCTAACCTAACCTAACCTAACCTAACCTAACCTAACCTAACCTAACCTAACCTAACCTAACCTAACCTAACCTAACCTAACCTAACCTAACCTAACCTAACCTAACCTAACCTAACCTAACCTAACCTAACCTAACCTAACCTAACCTAACCTAACCTAACCTAACCTAACCTAACCTAACCTAACCTAACCTAACCTAACCTAACCTAACCTAACCTAACCTAACCTAACCTAACCTAACCTAACCTAACCTAACCTAACCTAACCTAACCTAACCTAACCTAACCTAACCTAACCTAACCTAACCTTTTTTTTTTTTTTTTTTTTTTTTTTTTTTTTTTTTTTTTTTTTTTTTTTTTTTTTTTTTTTTTTTTTTTTTTTTTTTTTTTTTTTTTTTTTATGCCGATGGAAAACGCCTTTACGCGCTTCCCTTCCCGCAGGTGATCGGGGAGGGGGCATGTGGGGCTCGCCACGACTACCTCCCGTGATCCCACCCAGCCAAGTGGCTCGATGGGATCTCGGGAGGAGGGAATACCCACTAAAAACCACCGGCACTTACCCTCTCGCCGCATATGTCGCCAGCCATGGGGCTGTGTGGGGGTCCGGAGTGGCAATCACCCCAACGACACGCGGCCTGCCCGACTCTCACTCGCGGGCCTCCTCCGCTGGGGAATGGCCGGGTAAGTTTGGCCACTCCCCCCATTCTGTCAAGGCCGTGCAAGGCCGGCAGTGGTTCACCTCCCCCTGCCAGCTTGGCCCTGACTGGGGGGACAGATGGTATGTCCCCCCCCACCAACAACTCCCGTGCTCTTCTCCTCGCTGAGAAGGGCAGGGAGCAACCGGGGCTTAACCCCTCACTTCCCTCGCTAGCGAGGCGATCCTCCTGCCTCGGCCCGCTCGCGCTCAGGACGTATGCCCCTAGTCAGCGGCGGGTCGCATTTTCTGCACCCCATGATGTGGTCGGTCGGCCGCCCACTGGCAGCACAGACTGAGCATCGGGGTTCGGCTTTACATGCCGCAGCCATATGGCCCGGCTTACCACATCGGAAGCAAAGGCTGCTCCTATCGACATCAGATGGGCATTTGGGCTTAGTATGCCCCACCCCAAGACATTTAAAGCAACGCAAGGGGAGAGGTGTAAGCACTCTCACCCTTGCGGTGGACCAACCTATTCGTAATCTGCCCCCCTTTACGATCGCCTTTGCTGCTGCTATGGGGCATCTCGCTCTGATGCAACCCGTGCCATCAGGAGATGTCATCAGCTCCGTCAATTTGATGTTGGACGGCTCACAGCCCGCTATGGCCGCCAGCTCCCTCTGTACATCGTCCTTGCGGACAGAATCATCGAGACCCGCGATGTGCAGGTCCGCCGTCTTATCCGGCCGTCGAACAGCCACTACCTCTGACAGGACCGCACGGAGCCTCTCGGCCAGTAAATCGGCCTTGGTCCCGCTCGGGTCCACCACCTCCAATACTTTAGAGCCCGTTTGGCCCTCCCGTATCCTGCAACCCTCCGGAATACCCAATTCCGGGAGGGAGATCGACATTTTCGCCTTCGTGATGACCTCGGCATAGGTGAGCCCCTTTTCCTTGGCCTCCGGAAGGAGGTCGAGCACCACTGCTGAGGTGCGTGGGGGCTTGAGTTTCGGCTTCCTGCGAGGGGCTACCCTCTTATCCGCTGGAGTGCGAGTCGGCCTGGTTGTAGAGGCTTCCTCAGAGGCTTTTGCATTGGACTTCTTCTTGCTCCTTTTCCTTGAAACCGGCTGCCAGGGATTCGCCTGTTCCCGAGCGAGAGGAGGTTCAGCTTGGTCCACAGTGTTTGTGGGAGGAGGCAACACACTGTTGTTCGTCCTTATTGGTGCCTTCTTGGTGGTAGGAGGAAGGAGTCTTAAACCACTCAACTTCTCATCCAGCATTTTCTCCATCTTATCTGCGAAGAAACGTTTGAGCTCCTCCAGCGCCGCCTCCGATAAGGACAGCCCATCTGCCACGTCCGTCGCACTCGCTGAATTGCGCAGATCCGCCACTTCTTTTTTCAATGCCTCCATCTCCCTGCGGAGGCTGGCATTTTCGGCTTTTAGAGAGGCAACCTCTTCCCGCTCCTTTCGACTTTCCGGAGTTTCGTTCAGCCTCGGGGCCCGCAACTCCTGTGCTTCGGCTGTTTGGGAAGCCTGATCCGTCGAAGAGACTGGTGGCACTTCCGGATCCGTCTCCATCTTGCTCTG